>CANUEP010207104.1:0-190063 GCA_947857235.1 Jatropha podagrica | reverse complement strand
ATGTGTCTGTTATGTTCATGTTCATTCACACCTAAGAACTAAAATTGATGCTAGAGCCTTAAAGTGTGTTTTTTTAGGATATGGTGCTCATACTAAGGGATATAAAGCCTACCATCCTGAGTCTAAGAGAATGTTTATTTTTAGAGATTGTGTTTTTAATGAACAACTTTATTTTTATATACCTACTATGCCTCCACTTCAGGAGGGGATTGATTCAGAAGTTGATGCTGATATTATGTTGTTTAATTCTAATTGCTGTAATACTGTGATTCCTAGTCTAGCCAAATTTAATGTTGAACTAGAATTTAATACTACTGAGGGACAAATAAGTGAAAATGCAGGGATGATTGAATCCATTGCTCAAGCCGAGTCTCTTGATAGTATTCTCCCTCCTGATGCTCAACCACAATTATCGTCACATTGTTTCATCCCTTCTTCCCACATTGCAAACACTCTCTTCCAGCCACTGCCACCACGCCATGGCCAGAATCAAGCTCCCCAATGTTCCTGCCAACCTTCACCTTAACCATATATGTCGGACTCGATCCCATGGACCACCATCTCTTCCATGCCAACCTTCACCTCAACCATTACCTTCACCCAAACACTTTCCATCACCCCCAAAATCCCCCCCCCCCCCCCCCCCCAGCAATTGAACCTTTCACCTCCAGAAAAAGAAAGCGCGTTGTCACTAGAGAAGAACGATGAGCAGCTCGCCTTGAACAATGTCAGTGTTGCCGGCAGCGTCTGTATGAGAAGCTCAAGCATCGAAGCTTCACCTCAACTAGATATCTAGACCTTAATGCCTTCTCCTCCTTATCCCTTGATTCCCCTTTGCGTGCTCTATTTCAAGCAATGGGATGGGAAAATTTTGTGGCAAATTAATTTCCCTCTTTCAAAGATCTTACACTTCAGTTTCTAAGTTCTCTTAGGAAAATAAAAATCCAAAACTATCCAGCCATAACTTTTCAATTGTTGGGAACAGACATGCCCTTACTTATGATACCCTTAACTATCACTTGAGTTTCACTGATTGCGAAAATGGTTTCACAACCATACCCTTGATTTTAACCCTGAGTTAGCTTGGAATGAACTTTCTTATCAAGCCCATAGTTTTGCGGACAAACAAGCTAAATCCAACGAAATTGATAATGTTGTTTTACAAATCATACATCAATTCCTTACTAACACTATTTTTGCCCAAGGAAAAAGCCAAGGACATGTCTCCACTCAAGAGTTGTTCATTCTCTTTACTTTTCACTGTAACCAAAAAATTTCCCTTGCTACTTGGATTATCAACCACATATTTCACATTGCTTTTCGGCAAAAGGGAGTCATTGCTTTTGGTGGGCTTGTAACTGCCATTGCACTTAGTTTGAACCTTTTCACCCTTGATGACCCACCTTTTGAGCCATTACCTCCAATTGACAGCATCAATCGCAAAACTCTCATTTAAATGGGCTTACTCAAGAAACGCAATGGAGTCTCGGTCCTGATCAACAAAAATGGAGAACAACTCGTGGTCGCTAAAAATGGCATTCCAATGCAGAGCGTTATCGCTGACCTTACTGCCAACACAGATGACCTGCCAAATCATCCAGCAGAGGCCCTTCTGCCTTCATTTTTCCAGCGTCATGTCTTAGAGCGCTTGAAATGCATTAAGGACAGTATTCACTAACTAACCAACACCATCCTTCACCTCCTGCCTGATTCAGACGACTCGCCATTGTTTTTAGATTGTCTATGTTTTATTTTAGGATTTTAGCACTTTTCATTTTAATTTCCAATTATGCTTTTTTTTTTCTTTTCTATGTATGTGATTTTCACTTCTTAAGTTGTATTGTTATCTTTTCAATTTAGCACCGGAACTTTTATTACCTTTAGTTCTTTATTAATCATTGTTCTTATTTCATTTTCTTTTGATTATTTTATGTTATGTTCATGCTTGAAAATGTTTGTTGTTTATGGATTGAATGATGCTCACCTTGATATCTTTATGAGTTTTGTTCAACATTGAGCATGACAGCAGGACTGATGTCCATATTGAGGAAAATGTTGAAACTAAGTGTGGGAGGTATACTTAAACTGCATTATCTTTTATCATTTTCATTTGAAATAATCTCCCAAAAGAGCTTCTCACGGATAAGTTTGGCATCATACCTTTGCTATTACTTTTATGGATTTTTCTTTTGAAATTGTCCCTACAAAATTTCAAAAACTCATCCATTTTTCTGTCTGTTGATTTAATGTTACATATTGAGAAGCAAAAACTTTGATGAATGTGCATAAAATTACTTTCAAAATAGCTTAAATTTACTCTTGAATATTTAATTCTTGGTCTCTTTTAAGAATGAGAATTGGTCAAATCCTTAAGCCTTGATTTCTTATTTAAGTGTACAACCACTCACTTTGAGATTGTACTTTAAAGTTTGAAACTTGTTATTTACCTTCATAATTGTGGAAACTAGATGATACATGGGTAGAATACAATTTGCCTAAGGAGGACTATGTGTAAAAGGTGTTAAGACACAAATCCTAGAACAAATTTTTCCAAGATTTTGAAGTGAAATTTTAAGGTTTTCATACTTATAGGAATAGGATTCAGGCACTTCTTTGAATTTAACTACATTAACCTTCCATCCTACCCTTTAAAGTCTAATCCTTATGAGTCCCTTTGAGCTTGTATCCATATTCTTTTAAAAATAACCCATATAAAGAACCAAAACTTAGAAAGCTTTTTTGACTATCACCCTTGAGAAAATTATTTCTTTGATTTTTAAGTAGCAAGCTTAAGGAGATTCAACTACACCATATGAGAGCATTTTCCTTCTCTAAAAAATTACTTGAGATAGTCTATTCAAGTGTAAAAAGTTCAAATAAAAGACAAAGTGAGACCATAACGAACCATTTGCTAGAAAACTGCATTAAGAAGTCTAATAATCTCAATCAGCAAATGAGCTCACCATTAAGAAGGGACAAGTGCACAAAAGTTTTCTATATTTCTCTTTCTCTAAATATCTCCCTGTATAAAAAAAATGTAAAAATAAAGGGAGAAAGAAAAGGAGAAAGAAATAGAAGAAGCAAAGGAAAAGAAATTATTGGTATGGAATATGAAGCTCTTTCGAATGCAATAGTCAAAATCTTCCTTATTTTTCAAACTTTGAAAATCAAAAGAATAATTTCTTACTTTGAGCCTTATTTAAAACTTTTCTTTGATATTAACCCATATTAATCCCCTTTAGCCCGTTACAACCCTATAAAGACTTATTGATTCCTTAAAGTTGTGTTTCCTTCATTAGTGGAGAAAGTGTTATGAAATTTGCCTATGGGATTTAGAAATTCAATCATATATCTAACTGTCTATACATCTAGCATACATTTTTCTCTAAAGACGTGTTTGTATCTTTCTAAGTTCATTTATTCCCATATGATTGAAGTAAATGTGCAAGAAGTTATTAAAAGGAACATGACCTTAGTCAAGTGTGTCAAATACTTCTTTGGGAATAATAGAGCTTTAGGATTGATTAATCTCACAATTGGAGTATACCTTGAATTTCATATGTGAGTATGAATTGAGCTGAGATTTTTCATTCATTACATGAAAAACATTTTGTATTGCTTGAGGACAAGCAACAGTTCAAGTGAGGGAGACTTTGATAACAACAAAATATGTATATATTTTACCATTTATTTTAATTAAATTTAGCTTCATTTTGAATATTAAAATAGGAATAAAAATCCTTTTTACATTATTTTCTCTCTTTATTAAATTATCTCATAGACTAAACCAATATTTGCTATTTTAAGCGAAAATGCACCACATATAACCTGTTTGCATCAAACCAAGGCAAACAAGGCTATTAAAGCCTTGTAGATATTAAAGCCCAAGTCATGTTCCTGAAAAGCCTAAGAAGCCCAAGTCCAATGTTCAGAAATTCAAAAGAAAGAATGGTGAAAAGTTGACCAATGTGGACAGTTGAGAACTAAGCATGAAGTGAGCTGCAAAACGACTTCCTGCCAGATCGTTTGGATTAAAATGTTACAGCTTTGATAGAAGCATGTATCCAGCCTTATGAGCAGCCTCCTTTAATATTTTATATTACTTTTGCATGGTAGAGAGCAACTTGGTAGGCTCAAATTGTGCAAGTTGACATGGGAGACATGGAGAAACAAAGGCCAATCAAAAACTTCACCTATCAGCCAAAGAAAAGAAGATATCTGCGTGGAAGAATCTGGACCAGATAAGGGAACCTTTGAAATGATCTTTTGATAAATCACTTGAACCAAAACTGCAATGTTTTGAAGAAGCAATGTACCTAGCTCAAATGCATTTGATTATTTTATTATTTCTTTTCTTCATATGGGCAATAGAGACAACCTATTGCATACGCAAGTTAATCCCGTGGACAAAGAGATGATGTGGGCCAATGTGGAGCAAGGAAGAAAATTCTATATGAAAGAGAATGGATGAAAGGGATCAAACAGTTTGGACATTTTGAACTCTTCTTTGGCACTTGTTGCCGCAAGGAAGAAGGGGAGGGATAAGTGACCAATCACACTTCAGCAAAAAAATAGAGAGAGTCTCAATAGGTTTAGTTAGTATTATTTCAAATACAAAAGAAGGAGAAAGTCGTTAGCCAAGCTAGGATGTGGAACAACTCTGTGTTTATCAATTAAAGACCTCAAGTTTGTAGCCTATGGCTTTTATTCCCTTTGTGAATTTTATTTATGTTGATTTATTTGTAACAATGCTAAGCTAAATATTTGGATCTAGTTATGAGATTTATCTAAAATGCAACCTTGAATAATATAATTTATATTGTATGTTTAATTCCTGATTTAATATGTTGAACTTAATGCCTGTAAATATGTAAGGGGCCCATATTTGCATGACGTTAGATCTATTTGAACAGACTAAAAGATTGACAAATTAGGTCGGATCTCACATTTTAAACCTAGAATTTCTTTCTAGTCCTAGAAATAGGTTACGTTCTCTTAGGATAAAAGAATTAACACCAGCTTAATAAATTAAAAAATTGTGTTAGGCTACAAAAGTAGAAATGCATAATTTTAATAACCATTTGAGCTCGAAAGAGGATTCTGGATACCTTAGGTTAGCTCTCCTTCAGGAATTGACATAACTTTTTAACCATATGAACCATATTAGGCTACAAAAGTAGATGTCATATGGTTGTAGCGGTCCATTTGAGCTTGAAAGAGGATTCTGGACTCCATAAATTAATTATTCAGAGTTTGCATCCAAAAATTAATAGAAACCTCTTAGCTAGACCAACTCTATAATTATTTCTGAATTTATTTTTGATTACTTCCACTTGCTTATTTTAATTTGAATTTATTTAATTTAATTGCATCTTAGTTTAATTTAAACTCCATTTAATTTCGGTCTTCTTAATAATTATCAAATATAACAAATCAACAGCCTATTCCCCAATCTCTATGAGACGATAATCTTTTTTACTACTTGTACGACCCGTATACTTGCGGAACGTGAATGCACTCTCTGTAATCCAGAGACAGACGAAACAAATATCTAACTATGAAGTTCTACTCTAATAAGGGCAAGGTTGTGACTGTGAGAGGAGACCAAAAAGCAGCTAGAGAAGCATACGTAGTAGCTTTGAAAGGTTTACCACCTGCTTTACCAATCATGTGGATGCGAGAAGGAGAACCACCTGCTCCATCTACCGAACATCCTCCTTTTGATATCCCTAGACAAAAAGAAGACTCAAGTCCTGAGCTAGTGGGCAAGCTAATCACATGGGAAGTAGCGAAGGGAAAACGCTTAATACTAGGAGCCGATCTGCTGAATGAAGTGTAGGATTACATGAAAAGCAATGTTGAAAGATCATATCGATAGTTTTGCTTGGACTGCAAATGACATAGTAGGCATCAATCCTAATGTCATATCTCATAAACTCAGCATCGACTCGAACTCTAAACCAGTTAAGCAGAAGAAACGGAATCATGGCTTCGAGAGATAGTAAACTACCCAGAATTATTGGTGAAATTCAACTTAGTACCAAAGCCTAATGGGAAGTAGAGATTGTGTGTTGGCTTTACCAATCTAAACAAAGCTTGCTCGAAGGACCCTAACCCTTTGCCTAATATTGATCGGCTAGTTGACTCAACAGCCGGATATGAGGTGTATAGTTCTGTAGATGCAGCAGCTGTGTATCACCAGATAAGAATGAGTGAGTTGGATGAAGAGAAAACCACTGAGGACGACGTAGCTTTCGTGCGCGTCTCATGGTTTTCTCAAGAGTCATTCAAGTAAACCGAATTAAACAGGCTTGGTTTATTTTAATTTAGGAAAATTATTTTATCTAATCCCATTTTTATCCTCAGAAAAGTGCTTCCTTGCTTCGGTAAGGTTTTGAAAAATG
The DNA here is from genome assembly GCA_947857235.1 of Jatropha podagrica. NCBI lineage: Eukaryota > Viridiplantae > Streptophyta > Magnoliopsida > Malpighiales > Euphorbiaceae > Jatropha > Jatropha podagrica. The sequence goes on along the minus strand of CANUEP010207104.1, from coordinate 183,659 downwards.
TTTGGAGTCGCCACCCTATTTTACGAAACTAGCGAAAAATTTCTCGAATTAATTAACTCTTTGGAATTAATTAATCCGGTTTTAACCAGAATGGATTCAGGAATTTGGAAGGGGTTAGGCACCTATTCTGCCCGGCATAAAATTGGCCTCCTAGTTGTCAGAATATTCATTATTTATTAATCGCGGATTAATTTAATTTGTAATGTAAAATCATTTTATGCAATTTTGAAAACGATGTCATTCAAGCAAATTATCACATACATCAAAACATGGATTTTAAACAACAACAAGAAAGGGGAAGGAGAAAAGAATTATAAACCATCTCTTATTAAATTACATTCTACCCATTTATCCCATTACATATTCCCTTCCCATTTAATTAATTCAAATCAATAAAAATAAAATTATTACAACCCATATGAACAAATTATATTGAACTCAAAAATTACAACAAATAAAATAACAAATTATATCAAATACAAACATTCAAACATCATGATTTAAACATGCATTAACTAGAAATCATCAAAGAAACCAAAGGTTAGTTCATTAATTGATAAATAATCATAAAATAAGCAATAAACATCAAAATAAAATAAAGTCAAAATGTTAAATGGATGTCGGTAGGTTAGGATCGTTAGAATGTTAGACAATTGATATATACTTATGATAATATGAAGAAAAAGTATTAAAAAGCATAAAATAAATGCTAGAAAATAAAATATAATGACTCTCATGTTTTTTCAAGCTCATAATCACAATATTCGTCTTGCAATGAATACAATTCACGAATCCCACCAAGAAATATGCATCAGAATCATCAACACACTCATTCGGATCAAATGGGCCTTTTTACCCTTAGGCTTCAACCCACTTTGATCACAGAATCTAGGCACGATTTGATGTTTTTTAGTTATTTTTCTCATGGAACTTATAGACACACACCACTGGAAGTGAATCGAGTGCCTTTCTAAGGTAAATGGAGTCCATAATCACTAGAGAATAACTAATGAACATGAGACAGTAGCCTGGGGAAATTCTAGGCTCAATTAGTAGAGGCCAGTCATGACTGGCACAGGGCAATTGAGAATGGTGTGCGCCAATGTCAACCTCCCTGCTCATTTCACGGGTTTCTCTCATAAATAACCCAATTTTAATCAATTTTAAACTTCTAAAACCACGATTTCTCACCATTAGAAGTGACTTTCATCCCATTCCAAGGTAACACGAGTTTTCATGGAGTTAGAAAGTCAAAAAAACGGACCACAAACTGAAATCTAGGGGTTTCTAGGCACAACAGGCACGAGGCGGTCATAACTGGCGTCAGCCGATTGCATTTGATGCAATTGCCCTACGCTGGTATGTCGTCCCTGCACCGGTTAAGCCCAGAAAGCTGTAGATTTCAGTAAACTACAACTTTTGTGTGCTTCTCTCACAAATAGCTCAATTTTTAGGATATTTAAAGCAAAAATTAACTGAAATGAACTAAAAGTACAGAGGAGATGGGTTTTAGACTCTCAGTACCTTATTTTGAAGGAGAATTCATGGATTTGCTTGAAGTTTAATGAAGAACACCTAGAGAACCCTTGATCTTCGAAGATGATTCAACCCTGTGTTGTTGATTTTATGTTTCTAAAAGTGTTTCTCACCCCAAAACCTACTGACTATATGTTGATAACCCTTTACCCCCTGACAAACTGAGAAAACCCCGAAGATTTTTGTGAAGAACTTGAGTTTAGATTGTGTTTTTTTTTTTTTTTTTTTTTTTTTTTTTTTTTTTTTTTTTTTTTTGTTTGACAGTCTTATTTGTTTGGTCGGAAAAGAATAATATTTGCTAGTTTTCTATTTTTCTCCTATTTAATGTACATTTTTATCCGCGAATATATTAAATATAAAAAAAGATTAATTTTAAATTAATTTTTTTAAAGAAAAAAAAATTGTGTTCATGTTTTAATTCTCCAATCCAGAATTGCTAATTTAACTTCAAAATTATTTTCTAGTTGATTAACATGATAATTCACCCCAATTACAATAATATACAACCTTCTAGAACAAATTTTTTCTCACTTGTCTCTCTAGTTGTCTAACCTTGAGGCAGCCGCTGTTTATACAGCTCTTATCCTCTTATTTTTTATTCTCTCATTCGTTTTCTTTTGCTTTAATAAGCTCAAATATATATATTTTTTAATAATAAATTTGTCGATTTTGTTTGTTTTCGTTATTATGATTTATCTCTATATTGGAGTTTTTTTGCCCCTTCTTTGTGAGGATAATAATCCCTTTTTTTGAGGATTTATTATTAAATAAAATTATAATATTTGATTTTATTTGATTGAAAATTTTATATTTTGATTTATAGGTGTGAATTTTATATCAATAGAGCTGATAGTGCGATATATTTCTCCATTGATGCTATTAATGTATAGTGATAGAAACTCATATGTATTCGTCATATGTTATAAATTTTTTAAAAAATAATTTAGTTATAGAAAATTCAGAAAAGTTACCAGGTCTGTATAAGGCCACAGAAATTAGAAAGTAAGTAGAAGAGAGAGGTGACAAAAATTAATGGGCCATGACTTTCTGAAAGAGTAAGTCTAAGTCCAAGGAGCCAAGAGCCCAAGACACAGACATGAAGACGACGTGTAGCTTCCATCTTTCAATTAATGCAGTGTTGGGTCCACTTGAGAGTCTCAACTCTATACGCACTAAGCCTTATTAACCGGTCCAATCTAATTAATGGAATCGAATTGATCGTTAACGGGCTTTGTAATGAATTGAATCCGCAGTTTGTAAACGGGCTTTATAATGGAAAATCATAATTATCTTATATATACATATAATAACTAAAATTTAAAATTTAATTGCTTATAAATCGAACAAAGAAATAAAAAATTAAATTTATTTATATGTTCAAATTGAACCAAATAGATAAATATTTTGTGATACAATGAAATTACCATTTACTATTTTGCATTAAACTTTGCTATCCAAGAGTTTTTTATTTTATTTTTTTTAAATATACTATTTTAGTTAGGATTCTTTTTTACATGGATTTTTGTTTCTTTGAATCGTCCATCCGGCAGTCTTTCTAGATGTAGTAGGCCGAACGAACAATGAATAATCCAATGCCCCTGAACAAATATTCAACTCTTGTTTGGTCTCCGCCGGCCTACTTGCTGTGGATGCATATGAAAAGACTGAAAAATCTACAAATCTATAATTAATTACATTCAGACATGTAATATTTCTGGCCGTCATCTGAAAAAAAGTACGAAATGGAATAGTATAGGAAAGCTGTCACAAGCCAACTCAGCAAAACTGTATAAGTGTTGCTATGACTGCGACCTACAACAACCCAAAAGGATTCTTTTCTTAATCTCAGACAACAAACATTGTATTATTTTTAACAACTTTTAGAGTTTTATTAAATTAAAATATTAAATATTATTTAAAAAATTATTGAGTAATATAATTTTTAGAGAGGTTAAAATAGTATTATCTAAAAAGTTCCTTAACGTAACATTTAACTGTTAACATTTGATGAAATGTTATTTAAATAATTAACAGCTAAACGCTATTAAAATATAATTATCAAAATAATTAATTTTACCGATCAGACTTCAAATCAAATACATTAAAATTATTAAAAGTTTAGATATGAATTAATACTTAACCTGATTTGAAAGGATACAATATAAATTAGTTCCATCCCTAGAAAAGAGTACATTTTGAAGTTAAAAATTTTAGATATTAATTAATATATTTATCAAATAAAAGAGAATTATAATTGTGACTAAATCCATTGTCTAAATTATTATTTATGAATTTTTATGTGATATTTTGATTTTCATTTGTTATCGTGAATTTCTTTCTTTAATCTAATTAAAAATAATTTATTTACCCTAAAATTAAAGGGTCTATGATTAACAAAAATTACTTCAGTTATAATTTAACAGAATTATTACCAAAAAAATAAAAAGAAGAAATTTAATAGAATAAGGTGCGAAATTATTTACATGAGAAGGAGACAATATCACACACAGAAAAAACAATGGCAAAGTGTTTTAGTTTCACTGCATCGCGTGACTCTTGCTACCGCTACTCCTTCACCAAAGCAGGATTCAAATCATGCACCACCGATCTCGGCGACGGCACCTTCATGCACTGCTGGGTCCCCAAAACTCACATCCAATCCAAGCCTACTCTCCTCTTAATTCACGGCTTTGGCGCCAACGCAATGTGGCAATTCAACAGATTCATTCCTCCATTAAAATCCAACTTCAATATCTACATCCCCGATCTTCTCTTCTTCGGCGATTCTTACACGACCCGACCCGAGAGATCCGAGAGTTTCCAGGCCCAGTGCGTGATGGCTTTAATGGATGCTATTGCTAATGTTAGTAAAATGGATATTATGGGGCTTAGTTACGGCGGATTCGTGGCGTATAGCATGGCTGCGCAGTTCCAGGAGCGCGTGGGACGCGTGGTGATAGGTTGCGCTGGAGTTTGTTTGGAAGAGAAAGATATGGAGGAAGGGATGTTTAAAGTGAAGAGTGTTGATGAAGCTATTACACTTCTGTTGCCGCAAAGTCCGGAGAAAGTTAGAGAGTTGGTGCGACTGTCGTTTTACAAGCCTCCACCAAATTTTCCTTCTTGTTTTCTGAATGATTTTATTGAGGTCAGTCCGATTCAGTTCTCAGTTAAAATTTCTTGATTTGACTCTTTAGTCTATTGTTTGATTGTTTATTATTTTCTTGATTTCTTGTTCGAGGAGATAACCAATTTTATGCTTATTTAATTCAATTCTGTTAATTATCTTGAATTGAATTGCAACTACTGTATTATAATATTTTTAAGAAACAGTAAAGACCCTGAATTTGATTAACGAGGTATTGAATTTCTTTTAGATGCTTTTGTTAATTCTATGGAGTAAGAACCTGCTTAGGAAATGTATGTCATGGTATCTTGATGGTTTCCTCAAACCAAAATTTCTTGAGCTGAATTCATTTTAGATTTTTGTTTCTTGACATTTTTACCATTTTTGCAAGAAAGCTTTCATAAAAATACTCCCAATATTTGCTCAACTTGATAGCTTCTTGATTGTGTTTGATGCACAAAGTGGATTTCTTTTTTATTGTGACGAATTGAAATGTACCATATTGTTTTATTATGGAAGTATGTTATTAATTTGGTTATATGGGCAGGTGATGTGCTCGGAATATCTTCAAGAGAAGAGAGAATTGATCCAGGCATTACACAAGGACAGGAAGCTGTGTAATCTTCCCAAGATAATCCAGGTGTTAAAGCCTTCCTGTCTTTTTATCTTCGTTACTTGCATACTGGTTCAATTTTGACCTTCTGAAGTAGTGATTTTTCTCTTTTAATGCAGCCTACCCTCATAATTTGGGGTGAATATGACCAGATCTTCCCACTGGAATTGGCACATAGATTAAAAAGGTTAATTTGGAGATTAGTAGCATTTTCAATATTTCTATTTTCCTAATTTAGAAAAAACAAGAAGAGCATTTTTAATTCTGATACGGACCGAAGAACTTCTTACCTCTGTTTTGCTCCTAGATATAGTCTTCTTCCCAGTAATTCACTGTTTGAAATGTCCTAAACTTGTAGTCTGCATTGAGCTGTATAGGCAAACATTTTGAGATGATATATTAGTTTATGTTTATGATTGTGATTTATCCTCTTTGATCTGTAGGCATATTGGTGAAAATTCCGAATTAGTGATAATAAAAAACGCTGGGCATGCTCTTAATGCAGAGAGGTTTAAAGAGGTGCTCAAGTGCACGAAATCTTTCCTCATCGATGCTCCCTTTCCTGCTAAGCAAGGAAGCCACACAAATGGTAGCAAAGTAGATTGAAATGTCTGCAACGCGTGGATGATATTTTTGGGAATGAGCGTCTCTTATCTGATGTGCGTCGTGAGCAGCATAGACCATATTGATTGATTATTGTACATTTTCGTAGATTTAGAAAACACAAGAATTAAATTAATGCAAAGGATATGAAAGAGTCAGCTGGGATTCCCCTGTTCTTGTGAAATTAAGTTATACTTGTGATTTTGATTCCAGAAGGCTGACACCGGATGAGCCATTACGGGCCGGCGCTAGGTGTTCTTTGTTAGTAACTGGTCACTTGGCAAGAAATCAGAATCTAGTATTGTTGAACCCCCGTTGTTGCATGTGTTCTGTGTGTGATGTAGTAATGTATATGATGTTTTCATATTTGGTTTTAAGCTTGATATATAATAAGAATCAAATGTTTAAAACATTTTTACTGACTCGTTCAGAAAATTAGGATGAGAATTACATCTCTTATGTATTTATAAATAAAGAAAGAAGATTTAATGGCTCTTAAATGGCATTGACATGATTGTTTGTAATATTTTTTTAAAAAATAAAAATTGAAGTAAATGGGACTTTTTAATTCCACTCCTATGTGCTAAGTGTCACCAAAAATTTAATTCCACTCATATATATATATATAAAATTCATGTAATTGTATCGTTCCATTGTATGTACGGATGGGTATATTATTCAATTGGCTTTCTCAGGTGCACGAGGGATTAGGGTTTCCCAATTTTGCTTAATAAGGGACTCAATGGACTTGGGAAGACTACTAGTGCTACTCACTTGATTTTCTTGGCTAGGGGTTAATTCGATCAATTTAGCTCCATGAATTTTCAGTTGGAAGAATAAATTTTAAATTATTTGGCGATCTATTATAATATGGATAAAACTTAATCTAATTCGATTAACCCATTTGGATGGATGCACCGAATAATTTGATTCTCTGGCAATTGGCATCGTTGCTATACATGCACAAGCAGCTGGTGCTTTTCAACGTTTATTCCTCCTTTACACTTTTTTAGCCCCAGAAATACTTTGATTCCTTGCAGCTTTTCCATACCAATACAAGGGTCTTATGCTAGAAATATATCAGGCTGTTCCAATGAGAACGAGACCACTGAAAATTCCCAACCAAATCTTCCCTGCAAATTCAGTGAGCAACAAATTAAATATAAATCCATTAGAAAAATCCACATCATACCTACCTATCTTTAATTTGCTTATGCCTTTCCACTTTTGCTTTAGTAATGTTTTCCTTTTTCCTACCTAAAAGAATTTGATTTTATGCCCCAATATTGACTGTTGGTTGCAAACCAAATAAGCATCCGGTGCTTATCCATTCAGCATGCTCACTTTATCATATGCTAGAATATATTCAGAAGGCAAATAAAATATTATTAGTCTGCTTTGTACTCCTCCACATTTTTTAATGAAATCTTAATTTCGAAGAAAACTGGATAATACCGCATTGGTTAAATATAAAGTGAGTGAATGACACATAAGGAGAAAGATGAATCAGTCAAAATTGTTTCAAACAAATCGATTTGAACTAATTCAAAAGCTTGACAGATGAAAAAGTAAATGCAAATTTATACCTAAGGCTTCAGCTTTTTTTTTTTAAAAGCATGTTCCTTTAACAAATCTAGGGATTAAACTCAGAACTATCAGAGAATTCAACCAATCTTTTAACCATTTGTCCTTCTTAGTTTCAAATCCTGGCTTTACCCGGTTATTAGTTTTTATTTTCTTTAAACTTCAGAGAGAGAGAGAGGAACTTACATGATGGTCTTGAATTGGAGCTCCATGTATTAAACCACAAATCTTGGCTGTGCCCATTACAATCTGTCGTAGTATTAATTCCACCATTGCACACACACAGAAAGGAGTCACTAGGAGGAGGACCATAACCACATATACCACCACTTATCTCACAAGTATTACATTTGTTATCGATGTAAAAATCATCATAAGCTCCACTTTTGTAATTCAACACCACCCCATATTCCCATCGGCTCGGGTCAGTTGGATAGTCATGAAAACCTACTATTGAAGTATACCCTAAACACTTCAGCAAGTGAAGATCAAGTTCACTTTTTCCATTGAAGTTAGCCGGAGAATAAACGCAGCATGTATTTGTGGGTGCGAAAAGCGGTAAGCCGAGTCCGGTAACGGCTGGACATGTGTAAATAGAAGCACAAAGGTAGGATGAGGATGTGTCACAGACAGGTGAGCCTTTCATGGTGAGGGAGGAGGTTGGCGGTGGGCAAGAGAGGAGGAGGAAAGTTGATGGGCCTAGTTGAAATGGGCTGGCCCAATCAAGGCCGAAATTGGGTGATTGTCGCATGGAATTGCATGTAGACATGGTGGGTGGGGTTATGGTTATGGTGGAGGTAGTGTAGGAAATGGAAGTGATAGGATAAGAACCAGTATGGGTGGTGAGGAGGAGATGGTCTCCGGCGGCCGAACAAGCTACGTAGGGATGGAACCGAGGTGAGCCGCAGCCAGAGCCAGTGCCGAAAGGGTACTTAACTTGTACAGAGCCACATGTAGTCTTGCACGGTGTGTCTAGGGTTAATGTTTGCCCTACTAGTGTGAATAGGGTAATAGAGAAGGTCATGGAGGTCATCAAGAACTGTGGATTTTCCATTAATTGGCAAAGTTTGATACGAAATTGTCATGAAGAGAATCAAGAGATATATAATAGCAAAGAGCACAGTGAAAAATCTCATATTTTTATAAAATTCCAAAATATTGATCGGTCGAATCAATTAATTTGTGTACCAAACCATTTAGCCAGAGAGAATTTTTTTTTTTTTGGTGTCATACGTCGTAATATTGTTTTTACTTTTTAGCCAGTTCAGCAAAAAGTGAATTGCACAGGCCCTTATGCGTGTAGAAAATAAAAAAAATATTCTGTTTACCAGTTATTTCTCTTCTTTTTTTTCAATAAAAAAAGAAATTAATTTTTTTTTTAATTTCTTCAACAAATATCCTGCAACAATTCAGTCAAAATCAATTTTGAAGTTCAGAGTGGTTTTTTAAAAAAAATTTATTTCTCAAATAAAACCAAATGAGAAATCAAATTTAGAAAATTCATAAGTGATTCAAGAAATATTTAATTTTGATAACTTCAACAAAATATAGCATGTGTATGCAGATACCTGTTGTGTGGTTTTATCACCTAATGCTAGCAAAGAATCATGAAGGCTTTTACTACAACTAACAATATTTCAATTTGCTATAAAACTGGTTACCTGTCAAATAGGTCTTTTATTAGATTAATTTTTTTGTTTACGTCCTTTTAAAAATAACTTTTAGTTATCTTTGAAAATACAAATATAATTTTAAATTTATGTTTCATTGGAAAAACTAAATTAAGTATACTATATACCGTTGCGGTTTGTATAAATATTAAAAATAAGATCATTAAATACTCTATAATTATATGATTTCATATGAAAAAATATGTATAATCAATTTCACTTCAAAGATAGATGATTATAAAAATTAAATGTAAATATTTATAGAGGTTTGGGACTTTTTCATCCATTGCACTGTGTATTCTTGATGTCAACTTGTCTTCAATTTGCGAGTGTAAGGTCTTAGATCTTCTCTACTTTCTTGTCGAAGGGTGGCTTCTTGCTCATGCCATTATGACTTATTCGTATTGGAGATAAAACTTGTTTTTAGTTTCTCTCAATAAGATATTTTATAAGTTATGAGACCCACGCGCTAGCCAACTGCGCCACCACCCTTTAAGGTTTGACTTTTTGAATGCTTATATTGATCGGGTTTCAATATCACCTCATGATTGTTTGTTTTTTTGAACTTTAAGCAGTCGCATTGGTTTGATATGTTATAAATGCAACTTTGACGTGCATTACACATGAAGAGACTCGCGGGCCGATCTGTTTACTTAATGGCATTTTTTATAAGGTAATTTTAGTAGATGTTTTATTTTTAAACTTATATTTAGAAAATGTCAGGTTAATTTTTAAATTTAAATTTTTATTATTTTAGATTTATTTTTATTCTTATGTCTATTTTTATTTTATTAGGTGTTAATTTATTAGGAAATTACAGTTTTAACCGCTTTGTGCTTCCTTTTTTTATTAATTTTTTATTTTAATTATCAGTATTTTAATTGCTTAGTTTTCATTTTTTATTAATTTCTTACTTTAATGCTTTTTTTTTTTTTGAGTTCTTTTTTGTTACTGCATTTCTTCTAGCCAACTCTCATCTTCTATTTTTCGTTTTTCATTTTATGCCGTCGTTTTTTTTAAGTTTTTGCTCTTTTATTTTTCGTTTCTTCATTTTTTGCAAGCTCTCGTCTTCTATTTTTCATTTTTCTTCTGTGATTCCATTTTTATGTAAGTGTATTAACAACTTAATTTTTATCGAAAAACTCACCGCCACGTATGTGGTTTATTCTTTATAGAGACAAGGTAAAACTTTCGATTCTGTTTAGATTGATACTGATATAATAAATATAGATGCGTGGTATTTACTAATACAGTATATATATGTACATATTTACTGATATAATGTGTGTATATATGCACAACATATTTATTTAGTTTGATTAATGTGTTAATTGATTTATATATATCTATTTTGTATTTAATTGATTTTACAATGTTTTCTGATATAGTATATACATCATATATATTGTATGTGCCGTATTTACTGTTATTATTGTCGTCGCCGATCATTATTTTCATTGTTAAACTACATGAGTTGTATAAAGAATTGCTTTTAAAGATTTCGTATTTTTTTTGTTTCTTTTTATTAAGATTTCCTTTTTTTCGGTTTTTCTTTTCTCTTTTGTTCCATTTTTTAGTGTTTCCTTTTTTAGTATAACCCATGTCGTTTATTTTAACAGTTCAACATCATATTATTTAAGGTTATTTTGGATATTTTTGTTTTTTCTTTGACCAAATTCGTTAGTTTTTCAATTTTTATTATTTTATGATGTTTACTAAAACTCAAATTTTGAATATCACATTTACCTAAGGACCCCTTTTTATATCTTAATTTTCAAATGTTAGAAATGAGCCCTAATTTTGACATTTTTATATCTTATTCAATAGAATTATTATCTATAGAACTATACCAAAATTTAGAAAAATAAATTTAAAGAGAAAGATACAGTACAAGAAAGCCAATTATTCCTTCTAGCTTTTAAATGCTAGAAAGATGTTCATATTATTATTAACATTGTAATTATAATTACTAAACTTCCACTGTTGTATAAATAAGCATGTTTATATTAATTTTAATATTATAATTATAATTATTACCAAAACCAAGTAAGTATATTACATTTACAAAGAATATAGAATTAATATTTATTATTTATTGAAATGTAAAATTTTAATAATTTAAAATAAAAAACCAGAAAATCTCATTATTATAATATAATTACAAATGCAAATACAAAAATTTTAATCTTAGTCATAACAAATTTTTTCGTGTTTTTTCTCTCATACTAGTTTCTTTGGCTTGGCTTTTTTTTTTTTTTTTCCGGTGATTGTTTCTTTTCTTTGTTTTTTGGGTTTGCTGTCATTTGCTACCATAATATCACCAAGTCCACTAATCTGCCACCTCCCTTCTTAATTAAATAGGCAACAGTTTTTTATTAAACTATTACCCTAATGACATTTACAATTTCAATGTGATGCTATATATTTTAGCATTCATCGTTTGATTAGATTTCTAACATTTCGTAAAAGATTTTAAATCTAAATTTTCTTTTCTATAAAAGTTATCTATCATCAATTTGTCAAATAATTATCAAATGATTTCACCAATTTTTGTTATGAAGCTGCCAACTCCCAGAACCCGATTTTCTTACATATCCCAGAGAAATTAGGCATAATTTTCTATAATAAAACTGAAATCTGTTTGAGAAGAGAATCAAAATTCATATTCTCAACATACAATCAATTGAAGCACTTATTACTATCAACTGTTCTCACTCACATAGCTTTTATTTGAAGGGCTTACATTTGAACTAATTAGTTAGTTCAGTCCTAATTACTGAAAATAATACAAAAAAAAAAAAAAGAAGATTTTTTTCATTCTTGTTCTTGTAGGATTATTTCATTAAATTTTCGGTGCAAGAACAAGAAATGCCAAATGTTATTTGTACCCGTTAAGGATAATTATTTCATTTATCACACCCTATTAAGGATAGAGTCTCCTTAACAAATATATCAAAATTATTATAAGATAATCCTCCATTGCTAGTAGCTTTTTTTGCTTTCCTTTTCCATTCCAAAGCTTTTTCCCTTAACTTCTTCCCTTTTTCACTTTCTATCATTTCTTTAACAGCAGTCTCAACTTCATCGCGCTTTAAATCATGACTGAGCTCTATTCCAATCCCCCATTCGTCGCAAACATATTTGCAATTTGTGTATTGCTCCGCGAAAAAAGGCCAACAAATCATAGGGACACCACAAGAAATACTTTCTGTTGTCGAATTCCATCCACAATGTGATAAAAATGCACCGATTGACGGGTGTTGGAGTACTTGCTCTTGCGGGCACCAACTTGCAAGCAATCCTCTTTCTTTTATTTCGTCGTAGAACTCATTAGGCAACATGTTCGATCCACCCACAACCATATCAGGCCTAACAATCCATAAAAATGGATGTTTACTATTTGCAAGACCCCATGCCAATTCTTGCAAATGCTGGTGTGACATTGTAGTAATAGAGCCATAGTTTATATAGACAACAGATTTTGGTTCTTTTTTATCAAGCCAATCTAGGCATGTCAAGTCCTCCTTCCATAAGCTGGATCCAAATGAATTGGAATATTTGTTCTGAGGTAGTATACTTTTTTCTAGTAAGTTTAGTGGACCAAAAACATAAAATTTGGGGAATTTGGCTGCATTGGCTTGTAATACTGGGACCTCAAGTTCATCAAATGTGTTGAAAATTATTGCAGAAGATTTGAGACAATTTTGTGCTTCTAATCCCATATAATTGAACATTATGTCATTAATATCAGTGACTCTCATGAAGCTGGGCATGTCCTTCAGTTGCATGTTAGGCATTCCAGGAATGAAATCAATTGGTGCATTGAGACTGCCATCCCTTACGAAATTTTCGTCTATGACATATATATTAGAGTTAACTCGTTTCTAAAAATAAATTATTGAAAGCATATTTAAAACTCATAAACTTCGACATATATTTGAACAGAACCAACATTTAAATAATAAAAAAAAAATAGTAGCAAAAAATACCTTTGAACGGGACAGCACCCCTTTTGGCAAGTTCGCTGAAATGCAGAAAACACATAAAACTACCGACGGCGGCAGTCCAAAGCTGGATTCCTGGTATACCAAATTCTTCAGCAGCTCTAATGGCGAAGCCCATGAGTCCATCTGCAATAATGCAAGAAACAGGAGGCACAACAGAGGATGTTGAATTTATCTTCCTTATAAGCTCTGTAAAAGGACCTAAAAAATTATGTTGAATTGAATAGCTTAAAGAAGGGATATCTTGGGTACTGTCAAGATCAGAAGTTGGCAATCCATCTGGTATTGCTTCAAACTTAAAATCTGATAACCCATTAATAAATTCTTGTCCTTTTGACCTAATAAAGCGTTCGTGGTTATGCTCAGTATTGACAAAAGTAATGAAAAAACCTCTGCAGTGTAAAAGCTTGGCCAGTCGCATTAGAGGAGTAATATGACCTTGGGCAGGGTATGGGATTAGGACTGCATGAGGTACTCTAGTTGCCAATAAAGACATTTTGTTATGATATGAAGTAAATAGATTAGAAATGGTTAGTTGTTTTGTTTGGTTTTCTTTATGTGTTTCATTTGGTATTTATAGAAAAGATTTTGGATTTATAGATATAAAGAAAGTTAGCAATTGGCTTATGGCCTTAATTTATAAAAGAAAAATAAAATTTAGTATATTTGAAATAGACAAACACTTACTTCTACTCTGAGTTTAGATTCCCACTTAGCGACAGCTCCGTATGGATTTGAAACATGTCCATTCGGATTCGCTGCAATTGGGTCAAAGTCATGTTAATTCTTTGTCCACACAACCAACTTGTGGTGTGGCAAATGGAAAGAGAGTGATTGGAGAATATGAGCAAAACGGGTCCACCTCTATCGTATGACGCCCAAATTTCATAAATATAAGAAAAAATAACATTAAAAATTTAGATACAGAAAATAATTGTATGCCTTTAAAAATTTAGATTCTATTAGATAAAAATAATAAACGGATATATCAAATATAATAAAAATATAATATTTTTAAGAATTTAAAATTTTTAATTTTATTAATTGAAAAAATAAAAATAAATTTATTTGTATTGCTTCTATTGATTTTCTATTTAAATTTAAATTATATTGGATAAATTAAGAAATTAGATTATATATAATGTATGTATTAAGAATGGTAAAAGTATAATATGTTTATGGATTTTAATTTTATTGGTTTAAAAAATAAAGATAATTTAATTTTAATTAACTGTATTATACTATATAAAGTATGTATTAAATATGATAAGAATATAATATTTTTAATTATTACTTTCAAAAATGCTTAATTTGATTAGTTATAATTATTTCTATTGTAAGTATAGAATAAATGTAATATATTATTTACTGATAAATATATTATAAAATTTATTTTTATATAAAATAGAAAATTAAACTCACTATAAATATACATAATATCATAATACATTATATTTGGAAACCATCTCACATGTTTAAAGAAGTTTTTTTTTTCTCATAAAAAGTAATTATAAAATTATTATATACAAAGTAATTATATATTATATTAGAGTCAAATGTATTAAGCATCAATCGAATGTTAGAACTCATTTCCTTGCTAGACCTTCTATTCGTTTTGCTCGACATTATGACAGTGCTGTGGTGGTGGAGACCTGAGGAGGTGGCTGTGCAGAGAGAGGCAGAGACAGTGCAGAGATGAAGATGGAGAGGGAGGGCTGTGTCGCAATGAAGAAGAAAACGATTTTAAAAAGAATTTTTTTTTTTAAAAGTTTAAAATTATTAAATAAAAACAAAATGATAAAATTTTTAATTATTAATAATACAAACCGTCCAAGTAAGTTGCAGGGGAGAAAAGAATAGTAACGCATAGTATTTTTCAAAAATATCCGATTCGGATCTAATTTAATTAATTCGGTCCAACAAAAATAAATAATTGGTCCGATTTTGATTCGATAAATTTTAGGGCGGATCAAAATGATTTTTGGTCCCGATAATATTACGTGACGTAATATTATTAGCTAATAATTTAACAATTAAATTTAAATAGAAATTATTTTAAAATAAAAATTTCTGGATATTACAATATTATATTAGAATCAAGTGTATTAAGCATCAATTGAATGTTAGGACTCATCTCCTTACTAGACCTTCTATTCGTTTTGCTCGACATTATGTTTGAAATGATATCCTCGATTGTTTGTTGGATCATTTCTCTGATCGGGAATAAATGATGATTATTTTTAAAAAAAAAAGAAATTATAAAATTAATTATATATTCATAGATTTTAATAAAAAATAAAAAAAGGCCAAATATAAAATGATGCTCCTAAATAATAACTAATATATTAATTATTATATTAGCTATCTATCTATAATATAAATTCAAAATTTCATAAACCAAGTCAAGTGAGTGCTTTTTTTTTTTAAAGGAAGTTAGTGCTTACTTTAAGAAAATTTATTATTTTAATTTTTTATATTTTATGAAAGCTTTTATAGATATCTACTAATATAATTACTCGTAATATTATAATTTACAACAAAAGATTAATATAAAATTATATATAAAAATTAATAGAAAATTGTGTACATAAATTAATTTACATTTATTTATACAAATAACGTAAAACCGATATTTGAGAAAAACTAATTTATATAAATATATAAAAGTATAAGTAAATTTGCTGATAAATTCCCATTTTAAAATTTCGAAGTGCTAAATTGACAGAGAAAACAAGGGGAGTGCTAACATTTCTAATTAAATCATTTAATTACAATAATTTTTATGTTAATTCTTTTTGTTTATAACTTGAGACTTCCAAAATATTAAACTTTATGATTAAAATTTTGAATCCCTCATTTAATTGGGATAATAAAATTTTCAGTCTATAATTAAAAATTTTGAAAGATGCAAAATTTTAAAATTAAAATACAAAAGATTTCAATGATGAAGATTGATAAATTTGTATTCATACACAAATTCTTTCAAGGAAGATTATACTCAAAATGGGCATTTGAGGTTTTTCACTCCAAATGGTAATGTCGTTGAAAAGACTTTTCCCAGATATACCGTTGCCATTGGAATTAAAAATAATTTACTACGAACACTCTCTGGCTTCAACTTTTTGTCAATACTTTTATTAAATCTTTTTAACACGTGAAAAATTTTTCATCTAAGATGATTAAAAAAAAAAATGCAAAACGGCGTTTATATGAATGATGTCTACCTAATTGCTTTCCTTTTTTCACGTGTTGCTAAAGAACCCCAACTGCCACATTAGATTCTCCTGCAACTGATAATATGCATATGCTATTCGCATTACTGCGAGTGGCCGATTATGGTAAGGTATGGGATGATGATATGGTTGAACATTTTTTTTTTTTCCAATAAACAAATGATTAAATTCATATCACGATCTTTGTAAGGGAAAAAAACACTTTTTACAAAATAATAATAATAATAATAATAATTTTCATAGAATACTAATAAAAATACAAATTATTTTATAATTTTTATAAATAAAATATTATTATCACCGTTTTTACGAAAGTGTTTTTTCTTATAAAATTGGCGATTATAAAATTGATGTATCAACTTTTAAAAATTTGGTGGTGCAAAATATAATTTTTTGTATTTTTAGGGATCAAAATATAATTTTAACTAAAAACGGTCACTTTATCAAATCATCATCATTTTTCAAGTACACTACATTACCGTGAAACGCTTAATTGAAAAGTGTTTTGAAATTTAGATACCAAAATAAAAAGAAACTCTGAATAGTTTAGAGACAAACTTTTAATATTCCTTTCATCATAAAAAATAGTTGATGTTTCTTTTTTGTTTGTTCCAAAATATAATTTATTTTTCTTTTTTTTTTTTACATTATAGTAAATCTTCAAATTGTCTACCATATTTTTATTTAATTTTATTATCTCATTTTCAATAACGTTCATTAATTCTTACTTATATAATTTTAATATAATAATTGCTAATGGATTATTTAAGACGGATATAACAGGAAAGTTATATGAATAAAATTATCCTTTAACTGTAATAATTATTATTTTTTAATCTTTGTAAAATGGGACAAAGGGAGAAATGATTTAGTACTACCTCAATTTATTAATTTTTACACTCTTTGTATTTTTTTTTTCTTAGATTACAATTTTAAAAAATGGACATAGTATTAATTATTCTATTTCAACTCTACCCTTGTAAAGAATCATTCTATTCTAACCATTTTATCTAAATAAGGAATTTAGTTAAGGGAAAACATATTTGTACCAACTTAGTTTGACATTATTTTCATTGTAGCAGGTTGAAATGTCCATACTATCTCCATGTGTATTGCAGGCGAAATCTACCAAACAATTGCAATTGGATTGGTTTTGTCACTTTTAAGAGTATTTATCAATTTAGCGAGATTCCACAATTTTATTTCGACAGGTTGAATTTTTGAATAAAGCGAAAAATTCAATTAATTACCATATTAGAGTTGAAGGACAACTTCCCCAAATTCAAGAACAAAAAGAAATCAACCTAACATAACAAAAATAGTCATAATTAATGATTTATTTATTACCAAGACAAAGCATTGAAATCAAGATGAGATAGAAAATAAAATTGCATTATTGACTCCAATGATCTTTATCTTGTCTTCCAGGATACTTATTTCACTTATCATTTCCTATTGATGATAGAGTCTCCTGAATGAATCTATCAAAATCATTATAAGATGATCCTCCAGCACCGGTGGCTTCTTTCGCTTTCTTTTTCCATTCCAAGGCCTTTTCCCTGAACTTCTTACCTTTTTCACTTTCCATCATTTCTCTAACTGCAGTCTCAACTTGGTCGCGCTTTAAATCATAACTAAGCTCTATTCCAATCCCCCATTCATTACAAGCATATTTGCAATTTGTTTGTTGTTCCGCAAAGAAAGGCCAACAAATCATAGGCACACCACAAGGAACACTTTCCATTGTCGAATTCCATCCACAATGCGATAAAAATGCACCGACTGATGGATGTTGGAGCACTTGATCTTGCGGGCACCAACTTACAAGCAACCCTCTTTCTTTTATTTCTTCGTAGAATTCATCAGGCAGCATGTTCGATTGGCCGACAACCACATCAGGCCTAACAATCCATAAAAATGGATGCTTACTATTTGCAAGTCCCCATGCAAATTCTTGCAAATGTTGGTACGACATTGTAGTAACACAGCCATAATTTATATACACAACAGAGTTTGGTTCTTTTTTATCAAGCCAATCTACGCATTTTAAGTCCTCCTTCCATAAGCTGGATGTAAATGAATTGGAATATTTATTCTGAGGTATTATTTCTTTTTCAAGTAGGTTTAGTGGACCAAAAACATAACTATTGGGGATTTTGGCTGCAATGGCTTGTAATTCTCGGTCTTCAAATTCATTAAATGTGTTGAAAATTAATGCTGAATATTTCAGACTTTTTTGTGCTTCTGATCCCATAAAATTGAACATTATGTCATTAATATCAGTGACTCTCATGAAGCTAGGCATGTCCTTCAGCTGCATGTTAGGCACTCCAGGAATGAAATCAATTGGTGCATTGAGACTGCCATCCCTTACGAAATTTTCATCTATAAGAAATTAATATATATGTATTAGAGTCAATTTGATTCTAAAGTACAGTGTAAATTAATCATTATAAATGGTATATAATTCGTTTCACAAATGGCTAATCTTATTTTAACTTAATCTAATGAGTTTAAAACCCTTCAGACTGAGGGTGAAGCTACTTGAGCAGAGTTTGGAAAAATTAATTTTGATCATTTAATTGAAAAGCTCCCAAAAATAATAGCGAAAAAAAATGAAAAATACCTTTGAATGGGACAATACCCCTTTTGGCAAGTTCGCTGAAATGCAGATAACACATAAAACTACCAGTAGAGGCAGTCCAAAACCCGATTCCTGGTATGCCAAATTCTTCAGCAGCTTTAATAGAAAAACTCATGATTGCATCTGCAATGATGCAGGAAACAGGAGGCACGACAGAGGAAGCTGAATTTATCTTCCTTATAAGCTCTGTAAATGGACCTAAAAGATTATTCTGAGTTGCATAGCTTAAAGAAGGGATATCTTGGGTACTGTCAGGATCAGAAGGTGGCAATCCATCTGGTATTGCTTCAAACCCAAAATCCGATAACCCATTAACAAATGCTTGTCCTTTTGACCTAATTAAGCGTTTGTGGTTATGCTCAGTATTGACGAAAGTAATGTAAAAGCCTTTGGAGTGTAAAAGCTTGGCCAGTCGCATTAGAGGAGTAACATGACCTTGGGCAGGGTATGGGATGAGGACGGCATGAGGTGTTTTAGGTGCTAAAGAACACATTTTGTTATGAAATGAAAGTATATAGACTATAAATTGGTTGGTTGTTTTCCGTGGCTTTCTTTACGTTTTTCATTGGTATTTATAGAAAGAGTTCTGCAATTCTGGGTTTTGGATTTATTAATATAAAAACTGTTAGCAGATAGAGTATGGCCCATTGCCCATTCCTTCCGTTAAATTTAATATTTTTTAATTTGTACCACAACCACCTCAATTTTAAAGAAAAAAAAATTATTATAATTTATCATTATAGTCTCTCTATTAAAGAGAGCAAGACACTTTAATAAAATTATTTTTTTACTGCTAGTTAAAAAAAGTAAAAAGTGATTTAAATTGTTAAAAAATAACGAACGCTAGAATGATATTGATAATCACTTTGACTATAGTAGCAATATTAGTTATTTAATGGACTAAAAAAATGAATATGTATATAAATAATGCAATGGCCGGCAAAAATATCTCATGTCTCATAGCATCACCTTCTATATAAAGACCAAAAAGAACCATTCTACTATCATTAGATCTCCTTTCTAGCAATGGGCTCACGTAACATCAAGCTTCATGTACTTTTCCTTCCATATCCAGCACAAGGCCATGTCAATCCTCTAATGCAGCTGGCCAAGCTTTTGCAGTCCAACGGTTTTTACATAATTTCTGTCAATACTGAATTTAACTATAGACGTTTAATCCGGTCTAATGGGCCGGACTTTTTTAAAGGCCTACTAGATTTTAGGTTTGAAATTATACCCGATTGGCTGCCACCATCGGACCGTGATGCAACCCAAGATATTTAGGCCCTTAGTGATTCGATTCAAAAGAGCTTTGCAATTGAAGCTGCACAAGAATTTGACATTCCAGAAGTTCAATTTTGGACTGCCTCAGGTATTGGTCCTTTTGGATTTTTGCATTTGATGGACTTATAAAGAGAGGCAGTGTTCCCTTGAAAGGTACATCTTCTTGTCTTTTTTTTTCTAACCATCCGATGTCGACCAAAGTTTACTGATTGATTAATCTATATTCGAAAAAACTCAAAAAGAGAAAAAATGTTCTCTTTCGAATGTAAAAAGAATTCCATACTCAGAGTTCAAATTCGAAACCTCTAATTAAAAAGAGAAGGAATTTTTTTTTGTTCCATTTCACTGGTCAGGATAACAAAATAGTTATTTTAGTTCGAAATTGGGGAACAAATAGCATGCCTTGCCTTAGGTTCTTGAAATGTTTTCTGACTTTTTTAACGACAAATTGACTTTTTCTTCTTTTTCATATGGAAAAGCAAAAAATAAAATTTCTTTTTATATTTATTAGTTTCATGCAAAAATTTGAGCGATTCTTGCTCACCATCACCATCTTCAAATAAAATGTAAGTCGAAAAATGTGTTTCAGATGACAACTTCATGAACGATGGCAGTCTTGATTTAGCACTTGATTGGATGACGGGGGTTGAAAACATTCGACTTAAAACATGCCAACTTTGATCAGAACGACAGATCCTGAAGACATAATGTTAAATTTTACGAGCAAAGAAGCAAAAAATTGTTTAAAATCTTCCGCAATCATCTTCAACTCATTTGATGATCTTGAACACCAAGCACTGAATGAAATTAAATCCAGATTGCCTATTATATATATATTCAATAGGTCCACTTTCCTTGCTTGAAAGGCAGTTCCACTTACCCTAGCAAAGTCACTTAGATCAAATCTATGGAAAGACTCAAAATGTTTGGAATGGCCAGATAAACAAAACCAAGAATCAGTTCTTTACGTGAATTATGGAAGCATAACTGTAATGACAGAGCAACAATTTGAAGAATTTGCATGGGGGCTGGCCAATAGCAACCATCCATTTTTGTGAGTTGTTAGACCGGACGTAGTAGTGATCGGAAGCTCCAGGATTTTGCCGGAAGAATATTATCAGGAGATTAAGAATAGAGGGTTTACAGCTCCTTGGTGTAGGCAAAAACAAGTACCGTCTCACCATGAATTGTACCTTGCAAAGCATATGTAATGGTGTGCCTATACTCTGTTGGCCTTTCTTCGATGAGCAACCCATGAATTGTATATATTCTTGCTCTAAATGGGGCATTGGCATGGAGATTAGCCATGACGTTAAGCGTACTGAAATTCAGATTCTTGTCCAGGAAATAAAGGAAGGAGAGAAAGGAAAGGAAATGAAAAAGAATTCTTTACAATGGAAAAAGAAAGCAGAAGAAGCTACGAGGCTGGAAGGATCATCTTATAACTTATCAATTTTTTTCCTAATATACGCTTAAGATAATATGCATAAAATTTAAATAATCCGTATTTAATTTTTTTTTAAACTAATTAAACATTTGATTAATATTATTAATAATAACGTCATGAATATTAAATAACATCGTAAATTGCTATTAAAAGAAAACAACGTTGATCTAAATGACTTTCGGCATTGAATCTTTATGCATAAATCTTAAATAAATTTTTAACAAATTATAGTAGTTTAAGTGGAAACAGTAGAAAGAAGAGCGGGAAAATTATTACATTACAGTGGCTAACTCTGATAAAATTTTTAAAAAAAGTAAAATATAAGAGCCTATTTAATTAATTTTTTAAAATTACCGCTGTGAACGTCCTGAGCTTAAAAGTAAAAAATTGGGAAAAACATAAATGGTAATATTTCTATCCCTACACAGAAGGTTAAAAGGACAAAGAAACTGTGAAAATCAATCATAAAAAGCTCAAACGGACAAAAATGAAAAAACATAAAAAAGGAGAAGGTTTAGCTGTCCATTTTCGTTTCCGTTTTAGATTATAAACATACGAGTCAAGATGAATAGCAAGTCTTTTCATTCATCAGTGTCCAGAAAATTCACATGCAATTACCATAGTAGGACTATTCTTAGACACCAATTAAACACCATGCATAACCAGGCAGGAATGTGGCTTCCATTTATACACATGTTCTTTTCCCCAATCAGCGTTTCACCTCATATTTTCTCTGCGCCGAACATATCGAGTTCTGTCATTGTATCTGGGTCTGTCATTTGCTCTTTGGGGTTGTGGCTCCACCCTTCTCTGTCTTTCGGGTGATCTTTGAACTATCTCTCCATTCACAAACAGCTCGGCTGCAAAATTAGTTAAGAGTTTTTACAATTAGTCTGAATAATCATATGATGAAAAGCGAGAATTCTAAAATTAACATTCGTAGTGTGCATAGAGCAAAAAGCAACTAAGTTGAAATTAACATTTTTGGAACTGTCCATGAAGAATTTAGTGAAGAAATTCACCAAATCACATAATATATAATGGAAAGGTGAAAATGTGTCTATTAGCAAGGGATATCTGCGGAATTTCTACTAGCACAAACACAAATCACGTCAAGAGGCTTTTTCCACTTGACACCCCCATAACTTCTCTGAACAAAAACCATTAATCCATTTTATCTAGTGTCTTTTCCTTCTATTATTTGAATGGAATAAAGGCATGCAATTTATATTGTTTTGTAAGAGAAAAATAGAAACACAATGGCTATGCTAAAGTTCAAAGTTAACTACAATAAGTTGCTTATGCAATATAGATATAAAAACCAGACAAGAATTAAATTCACAAAAAGAGTTAAAAATTTATGTATCGTTTCCAATGATTCTGCAACTCCATGGAGTACTTGAAGAACAGAACAGGAAAGGAAAGAACTTTAATCTATGTCCATTAGCATTCAAAGCTAAACATTACACACATGAGATTATTAGCTTTGCCAAGATGGACTAACCTACAATACCTGAGTGTAAAAGGATAAAAATGATTTTGGCTGCCATGAAAGATGCAACAATAAAATATCATCGAATCACCAGGTCAAAACAGTTAATTTCTACACCTCAACGCAAGGGCAAAATCAGCAATGAGGATAATTTGACGACCAATTCATTACAATTGAAGGAAGACATTTCCCTTCAAGTCTCTTTGCTGGGATAAAATGCAAATTGAAAGCAAACAAAAAAGTATGGATGCTTTTTATGTAAACATAAATAACCTAAGAGAATATCATGGTGTTCGGAGTCCATTTGTAGCTATGTTGAAAGAAAAACAGATAACATTCCAACAATTTTGAAGCTAGTTCATTGGCATTCAAAGCCATTTTAATAGAAAGAGAATGTCAAAATCCTATTAATCATATATAACAGAAGGGGATACATAGGTAGCAACCACGACATTGTAATGGATGTCACCCATCACAGTCAATCATGCTTTGAGAAAAAGAAATAAACATGTCATTTATATATAACAAGAAACAAATAAAGTAGTCAATCATGCTTTGAGAAAAAGAAATAAACATGTTATTTATATATAACAAGAAACAAATAGAGTAATAATAATGTTCCATCTCCACTGATCTGCATCTCCACAGAATATAAGAAGCACAGAATGGTTTAGAGCGAACAATTTGATATAAGTCCATTAGCATTCAAAGCTAACCATTGCCTAAAAGACTCGTAGCTTTGCCAAGATGGACTGTAAATAAACTATAATCCATTTATACAACCACATCATACTTCAATATTCCTCGGAGTCAAAAGAATTCTCTCCTTTACTCAAAAATAGAACTGCAGTAGTTTTTTTTTAACCAAATTCTATCATAAATCCGTGACATACACCTAGGATGTGTTTAACCATTTAATTATAATGTATAAGCACAAAAAAAAAGGATATGGAGAAGAAAAATTGCTTGCAATCTTAAGCTACAAGCTCAAGAGCTTACCGCCATAGTCCTTGTTTTCAGGGTCAACATAAGAATCAGGCAGGACAAACAAAACACCAGGCAAGCCTGTTAACCAACAAAACAAAATTCAACACATTTAATACAACAAACAATAACAGAAAAAAAAAAAAAGAATTGAAGAAACTCAAACTCTAAACATATACCTTCTAATTTGTTTGATGTCTCCTCATCAATCTCACATCCAAATCCAAAATACCTCTCACACGAAACATTGTAGATCTTCTTTTTGGCTTCCTCTTCACTGGGATAAAGCAACAAACAGATGCCATGAATAATCAAATCAACATAAAACCAACACATCCAAAACTTGTCACTATTTAAAATGAAAACATTTACCTTCCAAGAACTTTGGCTAGGGTTTGAATATAACACTCAATCATTTGCTCCTTAGTTGCTCCTTCTCCACCAGGCTTATCCATCACAATAAGCCAATGCTCATAATCGCATCCGGGGAAAAGCGGGGCCATCTCATTGGGTGGCCGGTCACTGAAGTTAGAGCCGGAGTTCAATGGTGAGTACGGTGAATTACCAGCCCGGTTAACCCGGCATCGAATCGCAGTAAATCGGGTCGGGTCGGCAATTCTAATTGACTGAACGGCATGAGAAAGAGGGAGTAACGAACGGCGGCAGGGAAGTACAGAAAGGTGAGAAGGAGTACGAGTGATGTTAGATGCGGCGGCGGAGAGGAGGCGCTTGGGGAGGAGGAGAGAAAGAGAGAGGGAGCGAGTGAAAGAGCGAGCTAGGGTTTGAGCCATTGTTGCTGAAACGAGGAACGAATGAGGGTTTTAGGATATAGGGGGTATTTATCCTCTCCAGACTCTCCGGATAAGACAGCTTCTGATTTCTAATGGGCTTGGTCCCGACTCCATAGACTTATTGACTTCTTTTCAGGCTTGGGCTGAGCCTTTTCCATTTAGACATAGGCCATCAATGTTTCTAATAATAAATTTGAAATATAAAATTCGAAATTGATTTAGTTATATAAACAATTTTATAAAACTAAAATTTTAAAAGTGATATAAATATTTTTTTTAAAAGGATAATATTTTTTAGATTCCTTAAAAAATTATATATATTTATTAGATAAATTATTATAAAATCTTTAAGTTAGTCGAAATTTTTAGTTGTTGCTGCTTATTTGAAAAAATTATCATGAAGACAACTGTTTATAATCTTTTTATTTTATAAATTTTATACTCACAACCCACTGAGGAAAAAAGCTTTTTAAATTTTTTTTTTTTGAAAGTATTTTTTAAAAATATATCAAACCAATTCCTTTAAATAACTAAGAAAAAAAAAAGTTGGAAAGGTCCTTTTAAGAAAAGCCACGTGTGAAATTGTATCCACATCAATTAAAAATAACTCAGTTCCCTCTGCCTAGTAGCATCAAAGACAGAGGAAAAGCAAATTTGTTTACTTCAATCTGAAAAATGGAAGAGACCAAAGCGACCATAACCAACCACCTATTGGCGGTGAAACGCAAATCCGGCAAGAACTACAGTCAGATTGCGGAGGAGACCGGACTCACCAACGTCTATGTAGCCCAGTTGCTGAAACGTCAGGCCCAGCTGAAGCCCGAAACCGCCCCAAAGCTTCAAGCGGCTCTGCCTGAACTATCTGATGAGATGCTTCAGGAGATGATGAGACCACCCATGAGGTCTTATGACCCCAATTTGATTCAAGAACCCACTGTTTACCGGTGGGTTTTCGATCTTACCTTAGTATTTTGTAACTTCTCATCTTTTACTTAATGTGCTACTTCTAGTTATTTCTTAATGACTTCGAATTTTGGCTTCAAGTTTCTTTTTTTCTTTTTTTTTTTTTTTGTTCCTTTTAATTTTTTCCGTTCTTTTCAAATATTTACACTTAGAATCTGCTTATAAACATTGTAGAATTGCTAATTTCTAAGAATGCAAGGTCATGTGTTGTACTAATGGTGGTGAAGTGATTTGTGATTTTGGTTCATTTTTGTCTGCGTGAGTGTCCCTGAGTTTCCTAAAGCTTGATACTAGGAAGTTCTTTTTCTCTTTTTAATACATTGGGCTGTTATCTAATTTCTTGCTAAAATTTTTGTAGGTTGAATGAAGCAGTTATGCATTTTGGTGAAAGCATAAAGGAAATTATCAATGAGGAGTTTGGTGATGGCATGTAAGTTGTCTTGTCATCAATTTATTACTCATTGCTTCTTAGATTTTTGGATCCTAACTTTGATTCAAAATACTAATAGTTGGAAGTCCTAAGATTCCTTATTTAGATTTTAGAGGAGCTGTATGATTGTTTCTTGTTTGTTTGGCCCTTCCTCATTGAAATTCAAGCTCTCACTAGCAAATATGATTTAGAAGACAGGATTTTACATATTTTGGCTTTTCGTATAGTTGAGGCAGGCTAAGTGACTTCTTTGTGATTGCCTTTCAATTTGAAGCTAGAACTACCTTCCAAGATTGCCTTTTTCTTTGCCTCTTTTGTGTTAAATATTCTGCATGTAAATTTTCAATCTCATGTTTGATTATTCATGAGCCCATTCACTACATCAATATAGCAGTTATCCTCATATTTATTTTCTGCAATGGTTTTATATGTTATAAACTTAAATCACTCAATTCAATTATGTCATTTTTTTTTCAGCATGTCAGCCATAGACTTCTTTTGCTCTGTCGACAAAGTGAAAGGTGTGGATGGAAAAGATCGTGTAGTTGTGACATTTGATGGGAAGTATTTGCCTCATACTGAGCAGGTTTGTTGACTTTAGTGCTGTATGATTACCAAGGAAACATGTAAACCATCGAGAAAGAAGGCGAATTCTATCGTGTAGCCATATGCAATGAACGAAAAATGCCTATATGGTTGTTCAATCATGCTTGTCATTGATCTTTTGATATAGAGTAAAAATTAAAAAGAAAAGGATGAACACTATGAATGCTGAATGATACAGCAGCTTAATGCAAATATCCTTTTGCAGTTGATCCTATTAAAGTGTCTTCATCAAAATCACACATTCAACAACCAATTTGTGCTCATACAGTTGGCGATAGGTTGCCCAACCTTTTGTGAAAATACATACAGAATAGTTATAATAGATTGAATAATTGATGATATAATAATTTTAACTCCCTTCCAGTTTTCACATGTGAAAACATGCAAATACATATGTTCGCATGTTTTTGTATGTGTAAACTGGGTGGGAGTTAAATTCCTTGTATCATCATACAAAAACATTCTATCTGATCCTGATTAGATAAAGATAGAGAAGAGAAAAGTAGAAAAATAAATGGATGGTTTTCCCCAATTGTTCAAGATATTGAACAAATTCTTGACTGTAGTGTACACGTTTATATCCAGTGCTCTCTGGAATTCTCCTGCAGGATATTTCATTCTTTAAACAAAAATTTGTAGTCATTTATCAAATGGAAGTTAGCATGTTACCTAGTCTTCCTCTTAGGAAGTTGATTGACAAATCTGTTTGAAATTCTCCCTTTTTCTTGCAGAAGTCAGAGCACATGGTTTCAAGGCTGAGGCTTAATGGGAATTGATCAATTCTGGTGTTGATGCAGATGCTATACGAGCATATTCGTAATGTGTAAATGGAGTCGTTGGAGTAAATCTTATATTCTCATGGGCTTAATTTGTCAGATGACGAATAAAATAAGTGGCCTTGTTGTTGTACTTGGATCTTATAGTGCTACAAGTACTAATATAAAATTGTTTGCTCACTTTACATGTTATGAATTGGAAATGAATAAAAGGTTGCAGAACTTGTAATAAATTCAATTGGTATTGTCCGATTCAAACAGGTTCTGACATTTATCATGGATTCGATGGCCGGATTTTCTTACATGAAATGAAATATAGGAATCTCATTCCTTCAACGTCATTATATTTTATCACACTGTTCTTTCCTTCACGTGAAATTCATCTTGTAGCATTTCCACTTTTAGCTCGTTGATGTGATTTCTAACTTTGCCATTTCCCCGTCAACCTCACTGCATTCATCATCGAAACCTCATCAATGTCACGGTTAATGTTATCACGATTCAAAGCCCCATGTTGCCTATGTATTTTTCATCTATCATTATATTATCATGGCTGTGGAAATTGCTACCATTAATGGTACAGTGGTTAGCAACTCCATTATCATATTTATGCCATAGCATCACAGCTATTTTGCCAACATGTTCACATGCAAATCCCTCCTAGTGAATTGGCATGCTCTAGCTGTTTGAATCTTGTACATTAATATCACTGAATGAAGGAAATAGATTAGCTATTATCAATTTATTCATAAGGAACCCCCCAACAACCCTTTAGAAAAATATAACACTAGTATGTTAAGAGTTATGACAATGGTTAAATTTAACTGTGGAAGGAAAATTTGCAATTGGTTTTTTCAATTACTTTTTTGTTTTTTGGCTGTGAAAGGGCACCACCTTTGCAAAACTGCAATCCTTTGTTCTTAGCTTGATTTAATTTTGTGTAACTGAACTTTCTTATCAAATTTTAGCTTGGTTAGTCGACTCCGACTTGTACTTCCTAATGTAAAAGTTTTTCAGTTTTAATTTGTGTTTGGAATTTTGGCAGATTATCTGGATTTTTCAACTGCTAGCTGTGTATGAAAAATCTCGACTTAATTTGCCAAATATATTTGAAATGTTATTTTATTGTTCTGGAGCTCTAATGAAATCTACTAATGTAGCGATAATGAGCTTATCAAGACACAAATTGAAGTTGAATAAGATAAGACCATCTGAGATCATCTAACCTGAATATAAGGTTGTGAAAATGCTACCAGCCTACCACTATATAGGATTTTTAGAAATCATTACATAACAATATCACGAGGCTATTGATACAACTCCAAAAGTTTCATTATTACTATGATTCTACATGCGCAATACTTGCCTGAACCAGGCCTTCACGAACCAATACACGCATGGGGCGAGTCGCATATGGAAATGGGATTCACCCCATGTCTCTTGGTCTATCATAGACCAAGTTCAGCAAGTTTTTCCAGGATCATGCAATGGCATATTCTCCACCTGGTACTGGAGGCTTTTACACTTGTGCATTTTCCATCTTTGCATCAGTCTATTACTTGATCACCACAATAGATAGCTTCCTTAATAAATCTGCTAAAGTTATTGTAAGATGATCCTCCAATTTTTGTAGCTGCTTCTGCTTTCTTTTTCCACTCTAATGCCTTTTCCTTCTTCTTCTTCCCATTTTCCCCCTCCATCATTTCCTTAATAAGACATTCAATTTCATTTCTCTTCACATCATGATTAACCTCCATCCCATTCCCCCATTTTTCGCATGCATATCGACAATTAGTTTGCTGATCAGCGAAAAAAGGCCAGCAGATTACTGGAACGCCATGACAAACACTTTCCATCATAGAATTCCAACCGCAGTGTGTGATAAAAACACCAATTGCTGGATGTGCAAGCACTTGATTTTGTTGACACCAACTGGTTAACAATCCTCTTTCTTTGGTTTCCTCAACAAATTCTTCAGGCAAAATAATTGCAGAATCCCCCATAACTACATCTTGCCTAATTATCCATAAAAAGGGCTGTCTGCTATTTGCAAGACCCCAAGCAAACTCTTTGAAGTCTTTATCTGTCATCATAGCCACACTACCATAATTTACATACACAACAGATTTAGCTTCTCTTTTATCTAACCATTTTAGGCAATTCGAATCTTCTCTCCACAAACTTGATTTTACCGAGTTAAATTCACTTTCTTGGATTTGCTTTTCAAGCAAAGGGAGGGGACCTATGGTATAAATGTCAGGGAACTTGTGATCAATTATAGCTTGTAAAACTTCATTTTCGAATTCGTTGAATGTGTTAAAGATAATTGCAGAAGAGTTCAAGCAGTTTTCTGCCTCTGATCCCATGAAATCAAACATTAGTTCATCATTTGTGCTTCTGATAAATGTTGGCATGTCCTTTAATTGGATGTTGGTCATGCCAGGAATCCAATCAATGGGGGTTTTACTAATTTCATTGCAGAGGAAATTCTCAACTGAAACAATAAAGGATAAAAAACTATACTCATTCAAGTATTGTTTAAAAACTAAATTCAAATTTCTTTTTATTTATATAGCTGAACTTATTTAGCAGGATAAAAAATGTCATATTTGCCCTCTTAGATTGAAAATTATTAAAAATATTTATTTTTTATTTTACTTTTTAGACCAGTTTAGCCTCTAATTTTATTTTAAAATTTTTATAAATTAATAAATTGATTTAATTTAATTGGATTGACTTTGATCCCTTAACATGCAAATCAAACTTTTCCAATTCTTAAGAGAAATTAAAATTCATAAGAGCATTATTTTTTTCTATTTCAATTTTGAAAATAGCTCAGTCAATATATGGAAACCCAGAAAGATGTACCTTGATGTGGGACGAGACCTCTTCTTTTGAGTTCACTATAGTGTAAATAAGCCATGAAACTGCAAGCTGAGGCAGTCCAAAACTGAACCTGATGTATATTTAACTCCTCTCCAGCTTTGATTCCAAAACTCATAACACCATCTGAAATTATGCAGCTAACATGAGGCACAACATCACTATTATAAGATAATAAATTTAACTTGTTGATCAGCTCTTTAAATGGAGCTAAACAATTCTTTCTAGTTGCATCGCACAAGGAAGGAACATCTTGTGTTGCATCATAATCATCTGGTGGCACCGGCAGACCGTCCGGTATAGTCTCAAATCGAAAATCCGGCAAACCCTTAACGGAATCCAGTCCTCTAGACCGGATTAGACGTCTGTGGTTGAACTCTGTGTTAACAAAGGTTATGTAAAAGCCATTTGAGTGTAAAAGCTTGGCCAGTTGCATCATTGGGGTTACATGGCCTTGTGATGGATATGGGACACATACTATGTGAGGTTTTTTGATAACTTTAAGTGTACTCATTTCTTAATTTTTTCCTTTTTGTTTCTTCTTTTGTATTGGGAAAGCTTTCCTAGTTCAGGCAATATCTTTGACTGAACTGATGAAGTGGTGTAGCAGTTGAAAGCACTCAGAATTTTTGTGTTCGGTGTAGTGTGAGTTTCATATTTTCTTCCAACCAATTTAACGTATTTATAGAATAATATGTCCAAATTGTACTTCTATTGGATTTATTGATTTTGTAAAAGTAAAATTATGATTTTACCTTTGTTATAATAAAATAATATTGCCTCTGCATTCTTATCAAAATATAATTTTGTTCTTATCTTTTGTTATACACTGTTATATGCTTCAACCAATTCTTTTATAATTTTTCATCATTTGAAAATTTTCACATGTAAAACATATATCGGTTATTCTCGCAATTGATTTACCAAAAAATAAAATATAAATTCATTTCGCAAAGCTGCTATGAAATGGTGTCCCCCAGATGCTGCAACTTTGAAGCGTAATGTAGACGGTTCTTACAATGCAGTAGATGGTTCTGGGCGTTTTGTGATGGTTTATCAGGTCCTTTTTGTGGAGTTAACTCAGCATGTATGGCAGAGTTGATTGGGTTGAGAGAAGTTCTTGCTTGGATAAGGTCCCACCCCGTTAGGCGCTATTCAACTTGAAATGGATGCTCAGGAAATAGTCACAGC
Source organism: Jatropha podagrica (assembly GCA_947857235.1). Classification (NCBI taxonomy): domain Eukaryota; kingdom Viridiplantae; phylum Streptophyta; class Magnoliopsida; order Malpighiales; family Euphorbiaceae; genus Jatropha; species Jatropha podagrica. The sequence continues at coordinate 151,801 of CANUEP010207104.1, read as the reverse complement.
TATGGATCAAGTATAATAGTCCTAAAGGCTTCATTTAAAGCTTTTTTAAACAGTAACTATTAAAATATTAATTGAGGTTAGTTAAAAATATTTTTAATTTAAAGCTATTTTAGTAATGATTAGTATAATAATTATCTATTATTTTAAAGAGAATAAATTTATAATTTGACGGCTGTGGTTTTGTTATGTGCTTTGCTAGATACTAAGTTTATGACAAAATTCAGTCATTTTCATTTTGGAGAAAAAAAATGGAAAATAATTGAGAGGACAAGACGTTTTGTTCACCAAATATAGAATTAGTCTGACACGTGATCTTGAAACTACAAAATTGCTGTTTCATAAAATGATTGAAGGGAGATAATTCCAAGCTGTGATTAGATTATATGAAAGCCTTTAATTCCAAGTTTGAAGAGAGATTGTCAAAATTGAATAGGCTTGTCTAAATCTAGTCCAGGTTGTTGTTTTTATGTACCTAAGAGATCAGGAAGGTTGCCTGATATAGTATTACATTATTACCCTTATTTTACATTATTCCAGGAAGGTCTAAATAATGTAATTACATTATTACCCTTATTTTATTTATTAATCTGAAACGACAACATAGATGTAAATATTAGTAGTATTAATAGGATGAAATTTTAATAATAATAATAATAATAATAAATTAATATGAAATATAAGTAGTGTTAAAAAATTATGACAATAAATAAAACTAACCAAACCATCATCTCTTAAAATAAAAATGCAACAACAACGATACTGAACTGGTCAACTTCTGATTTCTTGCCTGTAATATCTGCCTTATAATGGCATTATAGAATCAAATTACTATTCAAAGAAAAGTGAGAGTTTAAAACCAATAGTCCAACAAGTATATTGTTTTGCAGCAAAATCATTTCACAATTCTGTACAGCTTCAGAATAATGAATGAATACAAACAGGATACAGATATTTTCATGTCTCCAATTTATTTTTTCCCTGGGGACAAATAAAGAAATAATTCTATTAAAAAAATCATGGTTAATATCATACCTTCAATTTCAAATGATTGTTTCATCAGAAACAGCCAACATTTTGTAAAGCTGCAAAAATCTAAACAATAATTCCAAGCAACGTGTTGAATTCCCTAACTGGCAGCAACAACATTCTGAAGCAATAACTCCAAGTCTTTTAATCTGCAGAATTCGTTAGAACCAGATGAATGAAACTCGACTGCACAAAAGCCAGGGAATTCTATATACTAAATAAATAAACAAATGGATACTCTACCTCACTTTACTTAGATCAGGATAAATTGCTATGGCATCTTTAAAATCCTGAATTGATTAAAAGTTAACGCATGCTGGTCAATAATCTGCCTTTCAGTTTCTACCAAATAACAAATATATTTCTTGTTTAAGATAGCTACAGAGGGAAATGACTGACCTGGTCAGCTGTTGATGGTGTGTAAGTAATAATACATGACATCCCAGCTTTAGTTGCTGCCTGCATACATGAAGTTTAGTCTCTTTTAGGGCTTAATCACTTGGTATTCATGTCCTCAAACAAATATACATTCTCTAAACGTGGAATGGCAAAAAAGAAATTGAAATGTTATCATCAAATGCAACATGTCTTTCACTCTGCAAATAGTTGTTGCTTGTATAGTAGTATTTGACTAGTTTATGAACCCAACCTAATTTCCTCAAAAAATAAAAGTGAAAACGACAATACAAGTCAAAAAACATAATATGAACCTGTAGACCAATAACACTATCCTCCACCACCAAACAATCTCTCTCAGATACACCTAGCTTCTGCAAGGAATAAAATTCTATCCATCAGATCATGATAAGTCTACAGAACTTATCGTCAAGATGCATTCATAAGATACACTTTCTTTGTTTCTCAATTTATGTTTTCCCTTCCTTTCCTGCTTTATATGCATAAGTTATGATTGATATTTATCATGTTAACTACCTTAGCAGCTGTAATATAAATCGAGGGATCAGGCTTTTTTTCCTTCACATCATCACCTGCAAATGTCAAAAACAAGAGGCAGCCAGCGTCATCAATAAAATCAGCAGAAGCAATGAATTTTGTTTCTTACAAATCATGTAGTGAAAATGTTCAAAGCTCAGACAAAATCAACCTAAAATCCATCCATCAAAATGGATTGGGCAGCGGGCGTATCAACAGATAGAAATGGGCAGTATCTTTACTTAAATTTGCAGTTAGATTTATCAGAATAGTATATGTCAATGTTCCTCCTCAGGTATCAATTTTTTCATGAAAATAAAATAAGATTTTAATGTTTACCAACTGCATAAGTGTGTGTCATAGGCAAACTCTCAGATCAAACAAAGATTAACAGAAACCAAACTGATTGTACCGAAAATAAAAAAAGAAAAGAAAACAATATGATTCCAACGTAGAGGAACATGTTATTTATCCTATGACCAAAATTGACTAAACAAATTACATATCAGAAAATGTAAACAAACCCGCAAGGAAGCAGTCAAGACCATGAAAACGCTCCTACAACAAGTGAAAAGCAAAAACAACAGATCAGTAGAGGTTATGAAAATAAAAGATGAGGATACTGATTCTAATTCTATGGTGTTAAAGAATGGACTTACAAGTCCTATAAGGTTCTCAAGACACAGTATAACTGAACTTTTGGTTGCTGCAGAGCAAACGGCTAGCTTTTTTCCCTATAACAAACCAATTCAAAAAACATATAAAACCATCAAACAAGATGATAAACATTCTCAATGATTCTCATAATTTTGGAAATGCAATAAATTTCTTGAACGGAAATGAAAATCAATAATCACATGGAAATAGATGTTAACAAAACACATAATAGTAATAAGGATCAAGTCATCAAGTTTTTCAATGAGATAAACAATGTAATTATGTACCATTAGAAAAGGAAGTTGCAATTCTCAAAATGGTAAAATGTATTATGTATTAGTATTATCTTACAGCAGCCCTAGCCTCATCCATCAATTGCAAAACACCAGGTCGAGGTTGCACCTGCTCAAAAGGATTTCATTCTTCGTAAAACATCCCCAGTAAAGCTAAACGTTTCAAGAGAATTAATTCAAAAAAATTCACAATATACATAAAATAACGCCTCCTTACAGTTCCAGATTTGATAATTTCTTTGTACCTTTCAGTTTTCCAGTCCTAAGACAACAGAAATGGAAAGAAATTCACAAATTTAGGAGAGATGTACAATAATAGCTTACGAATATCTTAAAATTAACATTAATTAGACCTGAAGAGTATCGATTAACTTGGCGCGACTCTCATCATTCTCTGGAGGCGTATCGAATATAGTTGAAGAAGGCCAACCATGCTCCTTGAAGTACCTATAGATCACTTAACTAAATAAAATTCAAACAAATAGAACAATTACGGTTCCTAGAGAAAGAGAGAGACAAAGGACCATCGCATTTTAGGTTTGCCGCCGCCGATTTGATTCTGGAGCTGATCGTAGAAATCTGGAGCCCAATTGAGCAGCTGAGAAGAGCAACGGACATTGAAATGAGCAAAAGCGTCGTTATAGGCTTGACGGTGGAGATGCTCAGATTCTAATATGACACCATCACAGTCGAAGATTAGAGCTTCAAGAGAAGCAGAAGAAGCTGAGACTGAAAGAGATTGGACCCTCTGTCTTGGCTTTCTGGTTCTGAAACAGAGTGTTTGGGACTTAAGTAAGAAACTGAAAGAACGAGAAAGAGAAATTGGGGAAGAAGAAGATGACGAGGAGAGATTGGTGTGAGAAGCAAGCATAGACGCCATGACTACTTAGCTTTTTAACTGTATTTTGTGAATTTTGTTATCATCTTGTGAATCTGTGATTGTTTTTGCGACATGTGAAATTTGGCGGGTTTTGTTCGAGTGGCTACGGCCACTCCTAATCGCTTCAGCTTTTGATGGATTTTTGCTTGCCCCCTTACTAATCAGTAATTGCTATTACTGTGCCAATAAACCGCGGTTAAAAATTGGACGACGTGGGCTTTTTTTGGGAGTAAGTATTTGGTCTCGTATCAAAACTCAACGTGTTAGCGTCCTGAAGAACGAGTGAACAAATTTTACCGAAAAGCATACTCACTGGATGAGTTAAAAATTCTAAAAAAAAAAAAAAAAAAATTACGCTCTGTTTATTGGGAAAATAACATATTAATTGATTAATGGTGAGATCCAAATACAGAATGCTACTCTACCACTCAAATATTTGTGAACTTGATTTGTCTTCCACATTTCTTTCTCCATTGCCATGGTTGTTGTAAAATTTTAAACTTTAGCATCACTTGTAAGAAATTTCTTAATTTGATTTTACTTTATATTAAAGACCTGAAATTTTTTAAAATTCAGAGGGAACAAAAAAACATACATAATCCAAATGCAAGGATCACACTTTCGTCAAAAAGATCGTAACTTTCTTTAAAAAATGACAATCCTTACATTAATTAGGTAATTCCACTTTAGAAATCGCAATTGATACACCGTTGGGAACTTCTTTGCAAGATTTTGCAAAACATGTAACCTCCTACGGAATATGTTTCAGTCGGAAAAACACGAAGGATATGAAATTGCGCCATATATAACTCAACTAAAGGACAAGCAGTCATCCCTAAATTTAACGAAAGATTGAATAAAGTAAACGAGGCTACCAATTGCAACCTAATAGTATTCGAAAATCCGCAAAAACCTGGATCTAGGCTAACTTTAATTAATTCTAACCTCATCTTCAGCTAATACATTGAAAAGGGGAGGAAAAAACTTGAACTATTCGACCTGACATCAAAATGAGGCGCAGATATTCCCACACCTTGCTTCCGTCCAGCAAAACAGCATTGAAGTGAACGACAACACCCTGAGTTTCCCCCTCCATGTTGGCTACAATTCCTAAAAGGAAATTCAAGCACCTCTGAGAAGAAAACTATTTATTTGCAAAGAGTAAGGGGTTTAGGCTTCATGGTCATCGTGTTGTTCCATAGGCACCTCAACTTGTTTGTGTTCTTAAAGACATCTTTTTTCCTTTAATCTCATGGAACTTCATATTGCTGCTACAAGGTCGTGCCCCCACCATCTGACATAAGAGATGCTGCTGCAGCAGCAGCAGTAGGAACAACGCCTGTTGAAACACCCGGTTTCGACAAATGCAGAAGCCTGCCAAATATATCAAACAAATCTCAACTAATTTGAATACATCATACTCAAAGATTATAGGAGTATTCAACTATTTTGGTTATAATTTTAGACTTTTTATCCTATCTTTAAATCTGTTATCGAGAGAATAGAGATTTTGCCGTTTTACTAATCCTAATTATCATATGCTCCTACTAATCAAAACAGACTCATTGATCAAATCACAGGTTGAAACAATACGAGTCTTGCGAGTCTAAGCATGCACCAATGAGCCAAACATTCAAATGTGCGATGCAGTTTGTATGGTCAGACTATTGACAATTACGCATTCAAGATCATGAAGCTTACGGTGCAAGATATTCACAAAAGGATGACACTGCAGCAACAACTTCAGAATAATTTTCTGGGGTTGCAGGGGCTGTTACTTCGACCAATTGTATGCCTGGAGTTACTGGGACAGCCTCATCAGTAGCATGTAATTTTAGCATCTTATTAACAGATGACACAGTAACAGTTATCCGAGCACCCCTTTGGAAATGGAAGGCAAACCCAACTCTCAGCAGTTCATGGTCCAATTTGTAGCCAAGTGCATGAAACAAACGAAGCACATTCTTGCTTGCTTTGCTTTCCACCATAGTCCTGACCAGGACTGAGATTTGCTCAGCACCAGCACCTCTCATTGCACCTCCAACATGTTTAACAGTCCTACAAGGTATAAGGTTTCCATAAGCAGGTATACATATAGCAAAATCCAACAAGCAATTGGACCAACACTATATTTTACCAAGTAGGTTCAGGCTGCTCAAGGTCACACAAAAGTCGAACTTCTGAAGCAACAAGTCCTGAAACAAAAGAAATAGGATTCCGAATTAGCAAGACTCGATTCCACCACCTATAAAACAAGAGCCCACTTATATTTAACAGTAATTTCAAATTTCAAAACATAATTAGAATTATAAATTGACATACAGCACAGGATGATATAAAATAACATGGTTTAAAATCTTGTATATATCTTCCTGTGCCAAAAGTTTGTTCACTTACCAAGGTTTGGACCACTTTTCAAACATAAGTCATGGATCCTTAAGCGTTCTCTATGAACACCACAAAGACCCTGAAGAAGAATCTCAAGGGCCTCAACATGCTGCAAGAACAACATAAATGTTACAATATAAAACAAGAGGAAAAAATTATATCAAATTCTAGTAGAGGAATTGATAGGCAGCAGAGATATCAATAAGATCATTGGCTGATTCACAACAAAAATCAATGTTCACCATGTTGTACAAGTACAACCACACAAACCAAGTTAATTTAGCTCCAATCCATAATCCAGAAATCAAGATGATATAGAACTAACTACGAGGAAAAGGAAAAGATAATAACCAAAGAAATAACCTCATTTCGCATATTGGCATATCTTAATATGTATGCATGCACCAATAACCTATTCCTAGGGTTCAACTAGGATGATCTCTAAAATGTCCCTTCCATCTCATAACAATAGTTGTATACCACCTTGCAGGAAGAATGCTATGGAAAGCTAGATACAATTTCAATGAACAACATTATTCAAGTTTATCATTGAAGAGAGATAGGCATAATGCTTTGCATGTTGAAAATGGCTCAACTGTACAAAAAAAAATGCATTCTCTGCATATGGATATCTTAATCTATACAGGAATACACAAAAAAATGTCAAAGTACACAATACGAACACTTGAATTAGAAAAACTACAAAACGCTCAACTTTACAAAACTCAAAGCACTAAGCAGTAGACCTTTAACTGATATTTGCATATTGTGAGGGGTAACATGAAAACTATCCTAATTACTAAATCATCACAAATTAAAATGCAAAGCATTCATCAATTTTGAACGGAAAGGCAAATAGCATCACAATATAGTAACTAAAAATATCAGCAGACAGCAGAGACAAACAAATATGCAAACTATTGAACAAATAGTACTTATCCAAGATTTCGTATTCTGGACAGTGAAAAGCATTCAACAATTTTTTAGTTCTAATTTTGATTTAAAATCATTCAAAAAAAGCACCATGGTTCTGATATCAAAATTGTTACACAAAGTATCTTTCTGTTTATTACACGACACTTTTCCAATCAAAATGCCTAGAAACCCAAAGACTGGAAGGATGCACCAGATCATGGCATGAATTCTCAGAATAGCAATATCACTCATTTAGGCATTGACAATTTGTATAATAATCATCACTTCTCTCTCTAGAAAATTTAATCCACAAAATATGTCAAAAGAAAAATAAATACAAATATTGAACCAAATTAAACAATAAATCAGTAGTCATTATTGTACAATGGCATAATAGTTAAAAAATTTCATATTTTAGCAGAACCAAAAATGTGAAAATGATAAAAATAGAAATTTGCCAGAGGGAAAATTCAGGATATCAATAGTTCAAAAATCACGACTGCAAGCCTTCGTGTGTGCAAATGAGTGCAAGCCTATAAACATCATGAATACCAGCCACGAGAAAATGTGTTTTAAGTTTGAACTCTTTATACTGTTTCAGTATTTTTACCAATCACAGAAAAATAACAAAAATCAGGCAGCATAGACAAATTAGTTGCCTATCAACACCGTCACCAAACCCTCATGAATTGAATATCAAATTAATCAATGTATGTTATACTAATTACAAAACCCATTCTAAGTTAAAAATGTAAATTAGTATAGAAAATATAACCTACCTGTGTCTCAATAATCCCTTGTACAACGCACTCCATTGCAACTGTAATTCACGTCCAATTTTCCAGTATTTCCTATAAAACTTCAACAATTGAAAAGAATGAACTTTCACAAATAGCACACTTCATAATCAAAGATGCTCGCATCAAAATTAAAGAAGAAAAATAAAAACTAAGAAGTGATTAAAACAGAAAATTCAAAGCAAAAAGGGGTTTCTCTCAGACAAAAGCTCCGACTGCTTGTCAAGGAGAAAGGAATGAATCAGAGATCAGGTTCATATCTTTCGTCCATCACCAAAGAGAAAATCCTCACTACAACCAAATCCATAATAAAGATATTAGGACAAAAAAATTTTGAACAGTTACCTGACAATCAGCGAATCGGAAGCTACAAGTTACCAGCTTTTCAACTTGTAAGTGCCCCTAGAACATTGCACTATTACAGAGTTCTCCGTTTTTCAGTTTAGGGGTTGACGATAGTTGAAAAATGAGTGTTCATATGTTTCCGCTTTTTGTCCCGCACTGGCCAGAGGGGCTGTAGAGCGAAGGCGTAGAGTTAAAAAATATAGCATTGCAAAACAAACTTAATAACCTGGACACTGGACAGGGATCAATGGATGATGACGGAGGCCCATGACATGGTTAGCGACCTCCATTTCGCTGTGCGGCCCCAGGCCCCCATCTAATTAAAGTCCACAAGTTGAGTTACTTTCCTTTTTCTTTTAAAGAAGGAATACTGAAATGCATAAAAGTCCAACACACAATTGGACTCCCAAATATAGACTGAGATTTAATGTTAAATAATAAAACGGCGTAGTTTTAGGCAGAGGTAAAAGCATAACTAAAATAAAATGTAAAAATACGAGTTAAATCACTATTTGTTGTTAGATTTGACTTAATAGTTAATACACTGAATAGATTTCTATTATTTAAAAAATAATTATTCAGATTTTAAAATTAAAAAAAAATAATAAATTTAGTTATAGAGTGGGCGTAATTTTTCTTATAACCCGTAATTATAAAAAAAATATATATATATATTTGGTCCTTTCAGCTAATATTAACTAAAACTTTATTATTGCTTTGGGCCTCTTTGACATAAAGAAAAATACTTTTAGGTATGCGACATTAAAAATGCTTCTAACACTCTAATTTATTTTTTATTGAAACTGAAATAAGACCTGATATTTGCTAAATAATAATTTTATGATTCTAAATTCTATTATTTACTATAAGATTCCGCATGAGCATGAGACGCAATAAACTGTAGCACACCAGAAACGAGCTCTTTAACCCCAACCTCCGCTGTAGTGTCCACCAAAAGCCTCGGTACATCACCCACATCATAGTCGGTGCACCCACCATATCCTTCTAATAACCTCTCCAAATCTTGCCACGTGGAAGGTTTATGCCAACTGGCTTCATCACCCGCACCACGTTGTTCTAATCTTCGACGCCACTGATCCTCATCCAACGGCTTACATTCAACAATCACAAGGGGAGCGTCAGCTGATGATGCCAAGTGGATTAATTGATCGAGGTGCGACCTACGCGAGAGAGGAGAATCAATTATAACGCTGAGACCAAGATGGAGTTGAGTAGAGGCGATTTGCCAAACGACATGATACGACAAGTCGTTGAGCAGTTTGGTAGGTACAGACGATGAGTTCTGGAGAAAAAAAGTGCAGTCACGAACGTCGTCTTTGTCTATGAGAGGGATTTTGAGAGAAGAAGCCAAGGAGCGAGCCAAAGTGGTTTTGCCTGAGCCGGGATGCCCTTTCATTGCTATTATCATCGGGACTGTAAATTTCTCTCCTCCTCCTGTTTCTGCCATATCTTTTAATTTCTTCTGCTGCTTCTTCTTCTTGTTTGTTATATTGTGATTTTTGTGTATGGAAATGACAAAAATGAGACACCTCATCAAGATTTATCCTTTATGGATATGCATGATAATAATCCTGTTTTGAGTAAAGGAAACCCATACAAAAAAAAAAAAAAAAAAATACCAGAGCAGAGTTGTCAATGCCACGTAGATAATAATTATTTTTTGGCTAATAATAGAATATATCAATGTCGTTTTCATATTATTTATAAGAAAAATGTAAAACCTATTTAAACTTAACCTATCATATTATATTACAAACTCTTGAACTTCGATTGGAACAGAAATAATAAAATCATTATCAAATAAATAGTTAATCTTATGGTTGTTAAAGGGAATGCATATTTTTTTTCATTTAAATTATCAATAATAAGGTATTTTCTTAATCATAAGAAGTTTTTAATTCCCATTATTTTATTTGGATAATTATTATTTATTATTTTAGAATGTTGTTTTAAATAATAATACAATTTAGGATGCTTTATATTCTTTTATTATCATTATTTTATCACTAAATTTTAATAATTTTACGCCATTCCTTGGCCTAAGATTTTTCCTGGTTAATCTTGGTTTTTAATTTTTATTTTTTGGGTTTAGTCCCTTCCTTCAGTATAAAAAAAAATTTAAATTTAATATTTTTAAATTGCTTCCAAATAAAATAAAATGATAATTTAGTTGCATTGAATTTATTCAGTTCAGTTATTTCGATTGATTTGGTTGAACCGAAACACTAATTTACTAATTCTAGGTCGTTGATGTGTATTTGCCATTTTTAGGCAGCAGTGCATGCTCTGAATTCATTATCATCAGTATAGTCTTCAATAATTTGAGGTTACCCAGAAACATGTTGAACTTATTTTTGGTGAATTTGACAGAGATGGTTCGTTTTATCGTTGAAAAAGAAAAATGGTTGAAAACTTGAAATGGGCCATCCATGTAATTCCCAAGAAGATAAGGTGAACAATTACCATATTATATTCATTTAAAATAATAATACCAAAAATTAAAATAATTAACTGTGTAAAATTCCTAACCGGAATAGGTGGTATCCGGTACGAGTGCTTTGCAGAAAAAAAAAAAAAAAAACAACGAGAGCCACAATCTTTCCTAATCAATAACTTTATAAAATTAAAAATAAATTATCCACAATACCAAAATCTACATTATTTTTATTTTTTCAAATTATATTTAGCCTCAAAATTTCATTAAATGCATATTAATTATATGCACTTAGAACAAAGATTAAGTGTGTACGGACAATAAGTTATTCACTTTCAAATATTTTTACATATGCATGATGAAGAAACTAATGATATATATTGCACAGTTGAAGAAGATCAAGGATTGTAAAAATGGCCACCGCAGTGACACTTCCAATCCAGTGGCTTATAATTGGAGTACCTGTTACCTGAAGGATATGTGTCAAATAGCTGAAGGTCATTTTTGGCCAAATGACTCGGTTTGACTCGGTGGTGACTCGGTATAGTAGGCACTTGAACTGCCATACATGGATGGCATCCATTGCACTTGTTGTGGCAACTCGGTGGCGTTGAACCCAATCTTGTTTTCTCCTCAAACAACAGACTCTACACAAAAATAATAAAATAACCGTTACCCATATGAGCAAACTAATTAAAGATAACAGATTTAAATTAATCAGGGCTTACCCCATGCTGATAACTGAGGGAAGAGAATGGGGAAAAAAGGAGAAGAAGAAGAAGAAGAAAGAGATACAATGCTGCAATAACTATAAGATATTGGTGATGGAAACTCATGACTCATGAAAATAAAGATTTCATTTCACCACTATGCATATACATATATTTATATAAATAATTAGGAGAGCTTAAGAAACTGTAGAAATATGAAAACCCAGGTGCCAATGCTTCTTCCTAAACTAAACTCTTTCTGCTAGAAGGATTTGGTTGGTTTTAATGGATATGAGAGGCAGTGACAGTGCATAAATGGTGAGGTAAGTGTACTATAAAGTGGTGGTGGCCTGGTGGGTGGTCAAGCTTAGCTACTATTAGAGAGAGAGACAGAGAGACAGAGACAGAGAGAGGGTGGCAGTGGCAGAAAAGTGAAAAGAACGTTACATGAGAGGAAAAACAAATTGGGAAAATCTAACACTAAAGTGAATAATAAATGCAAATAATTAGGGTTTAGACTTGATTATTAGTCTCCAATTTACCTTAAGAGGTGGGTATTTCCTATTTTGATTTTTTTTTTCACATTTACCAATATGATCAATCATTAAAAAAGTGTCCATAGTACATCTTGTAGATCATTTAACCCTAAATTAAATACACTTTATCATACAACTTGCTCTTTTTATTATTGATTATGGTAAATAGATTTTTAGTTATTATGTTAAATTGGAAAACAACCTAATTAAGGAATGTCAATCATATATAAATCTATTTGTGTTTTCGGCTTGCCTCATAAGTCGGAATATCTCTGTTCTATTTGTATTTTCAACTTGTCTTATAAGCCGGAGACATTTGACTATTCTTTTTCTTTTTTTTGGAGCAAACGTTTTTTTATTGAGATATTAAAATTTAAAAAAATTAAAACATCAAATTTATAATTAATTGAATATAAAAATATATTCCCTTCTTTTAAAATATAAATAGTTTTGAATATTTTAAAAAATAATAAATAATATTTTTCAATATTATCTTTATTTATATTAAATATAATAACTACTTTCAATCATAATTTTTTGTTTGAGAGAGTAATCTGATACAAAGAGTCAAAGTCAAAAATAATTTTTTTCTTTTAAAAGAAGGAATTGATATTGTATAAATAAATTATGATGTATTTGTAGTTTGTACTGTTGTTGCAGTGTTTAAAGCTGCGTAGCAGTAGGTGCGAAGAAAGTGAAAGGATTGGGAATATATAAAAAGATTAAATAGAAACATTTATTAAAGACAGACTGACTTTCAGACTTTGAGTTTGACTGTGATTGATAGATATTGAATAATTCGCCTGAGAGGAATATTATTTTGTCCCATCTCAGTCTTTATTTCTTCATTTAACCTATGTTTCATTATTTTTAATTTTTAATATTACCTTTGAATTTTATAATATTATTGTTGAAATAATTCTGAAAATAAAACATTTATTGTCTTTGACAGCATTGTTGTGCAGATTAAAAGAACGAATCTAAAACCGTGGCAGAAAGAATACAGAGACACCGTATGCCAATGTCTGTGTCTGTGAACTCATGCCTACAGATACATTTATTCCCATATCTACAAATTCTATTTACCCAACCAAAAACTAGAAAATAGGAAGAAATTTGTTTTGAAATAACTGATTTCAAATCCAACCAAACCTATTCAATTTATTTTGGATTTGTTTTTACACCATTTGGTTCAGTTACTATAAAAAAAATATATTTTAATGCACCAAAATTGAGCAAATTCAGTTTGGTTCGATTCAATTAAGTGATACGATGCAATTGCCAAAATGATTAACAGTTATCTTATAGACTATGCAGAACATTTGAATATAAGATGTTTCTTCGTTATAGAAAGTTAGAAACTGTATATATCATATAATCTATTTTGGGTATTGGGTATTACCAGTAAATAATAGAAAACATGATTCAAGTTTATTAAACAAAAAGGCAACCGAAGTACAAGTGTTATGATTAAATCTTTCCATGCATGTCTAAATGAAAACATTTAATGATGACGATGAAGATGATGGAGGGCTCTATCTACTGAGACAACCAGTGGTCCTTTTTAGTGTAATATACTGTTACTAAATGCTGGACATGCAAATTTTTACATCAACAAGTGAAATGGGTAACTTGAAATTTGTAATTAGAAGAACATCTATACTCTGTTTCCATGTCGATGAAACTCAAGTTTGTTTTGATTTTTTTTTTTTCCTTTTCTTTTATCTTTCTACCTTTTCTATCGTTCCTGATTTGTTACACTGTGATTTTTTCAGATTGACGGTGATTTTGCTTATGCACACTCTCATCTCTATGAATAGCAGACACAGAGAGAGAGAGAGAGAGTGATAGTGATTTACCCAATGTAAAAACACCTTTTAGCAGAGTAACCAACGAAAGAAAAAGAAAGCTCTTCAAACAGGTAAAATTTTTGAGGTTAAGCTTTTACAGCTGAAACGCCAAAAACAGTAAAAAACGGTTCTTTTTTGTTGACTTCTCTAATCAATCACTGCATTCCCATCTGTATAATTTGATCAGGTAGTAGTACGGATAGTTCAGCGTTATAGGTCTGATATTTATTTTTCCTATCCGTTTTTGTAAATTGGACTTTCTTAGCTTGTAAATTTATTTTTTGATATTTAGAAAATTCAATGGATTAGAAATAACACAATTGGATATAATAATTTACCGAATCAACTAAAAAATCAATTAGACCACACGCGATCTGCATAAGTGTGCTTAAAATTACGGCACTATAATAATATGTTTATATCATAGTATCTCTATAAATAAATAAATGTAAAAACATTGTAAATCTTATATTCAGAAATAAATTGTTAAAAAAAACTAAAAACTTTTCTATATGCAGCATTCTTTCAACGCATTGATTTATCTATATTTAATGTATGAGCTCCTCCATATATCAATCAATTAGGTTAATTTCTGAATATAAAATTTACTGTGTTGGAGCAGGTGGAATTTCATTTTATAAATAGAGGTATAAATAATTTTGCTGACTGCATGTTTAATAAAAGAGTTAAGGCGATCGCACCTTTTTTGGCTTGGATATAATTTATTTGAGCTGAGTTTTTAGTGATTTCTTATTATGATTTTTGCTTGTTTAACTTTCTCTTATTATTTCTCATATCAAGAAATGGGTTTGATTGTTGGCACAGACATAAATTAGTGCACCTCTTGTTTTAGATTTGATTGTATTTAGTTTAGGTGAATTTTGATGTTTTGACCAAATTTTTTTACTTAAATTATCCAAGTTAGGTTGGGTGTATGTGAAGGGCCTATTGGCTCGAATTAGTACTTAGATAAAATAAGTTTTTCTTGGACAGTTTAAATTAATAAAATTTAATTGTTTTGCTGATAAAAAAATCAATTAGGTAAAATTATTCAAAGCAAATGAGAGTATTATTAACAATTTATTTGAAGAAAAATGATAAATTAGTAAAATAATTTATTAATTTTTTAAATGTTAAGTAATGTATATATTTATTAAGTACGGACAAATATTTTCCTGAATTATTTTAGGGTGGGACCTTGGGAGTTGTGATGAGTTGCGTTTGAGGATCAGACGGTACAAAAGGCCACATGCGATGGAGAATTTCACGGTGATGATGCAGTGATTGCCGCAACGCAACCAATAACTATACAGTACTCCTCGCTAGTGATAAAAGCCGGACCCCACAGACTCTCATCCCTAATTATGTACATGTCACATAGCAAGCTCCTGATTTGCAGTGTCAGCCTATGAGTATGAGGTGATATTACTCTTACTTATTATTATTAGTGTATATATTCTCTTAGCGACAAAATATCCTTTGGCTCAATGCATTTCCTTCTACCTCTTCTATAATTGTATCCCATCATATATACGTTTGTAAGTCGTAGTAATTTTCCTTTTAAAATGTATACACACACACACACACACACAATAAGTTAGCTTCTGTTAGTAAGTGAAATATACTAATGATGAATGGTGCAAATGGAGAAGATTAAAGAGAAATACATATAAAAAAATTCATATAGCCGATTCCAACAAGTTTGGAATTAAAGTTTAAGAAAAAAAAATTGTTTTCAACTTTATCGAACAAATACAAGCTTGAGATTGAAATGAGGTGAAAGAAACAAACTATAGAAACACGTCAACTATCAAAGAGCAACGGCTCTCATGGCATCCCGTACCTGTTCTGCATTCGAGCTAATCAATATTCATCCAGAGTTTAAACAGTTCAATCGGTGTAATTCTTCGTCCACAATCAGAGGTGGTATATTCCATGTTCCAAGAGGATGTCCAGATACCTTCCCACCTGATTTTTAGGTTAAACGAACATCAGATCTTTTTATGATGCAAACTTGAGTAGAGGGAGTTTTACCTTCTTTAGTGGCTTCCTCACATCGCCTCTTGTAACTCGAGGACAGTTGGGGCTCCAAAGTTTTCAGCAAAGAATCATACTTCTCTTCAGCCTCGGCAATGCACTTTGCCTGAGGAAGGAAAAACAGCTTGCAAAGAAGATTACTAGGTAATTGACTTCAAGAATCATTACGAATTCACAAGATAGACATGTTCAGTTATATCTGCAAAAGTTGGACTTTAGATATAGATTTTGACTTTAGAATTGCCTTTACTTCAGGCTCAGCCTTTCTTTTTTTTTTTTTTTTTATCTTTTTTTATATATTGGAATTAAAATGACCTACAAAATGGAGGGTAGCTCAATACTTTACAACAAGACCCGCCACTCCCCTAAGATTCAAATGTGAGACCTCCACCTCCCAAAGGAAATCTCAAGTCTGAACCACTTTATATTTGTTGTATAGATAACTCACTGTTCAAGTTGTCTTTCTTTCAGAGGCTACAAAAACTATGATTCTTACAAATTTGGAAACCCAGACACCAATCATTCATCCACCCTTAGTGTCAGGCAATCAAGTGCTGTTGGCATGCCTTTGATACTGCCTACACCACTTGTATCCCAACGAAGTTTAGGCATACAAGCTACAGCCTGTCCAGTTATTATTTGCCTCAATATAAACTTACACAACGCTCCCTCTCTTGCTACGCAAAGACAGATAAGACAAGGCTAAACTGCTTTAATTACTCACCAACATAACTGGGGCCGTTGAAGCTCCATATATTCTGACAAACATGCGCAAAATATTGAAATTATTCTCCAGCACGTCATCCTAAACGAGTTATTACGGTTCTTAGCAATGAGATATGAGCAGGTAAAATGGAATATAATTCATATATAAAATGCACTCACCTCATAGTCAAACCTACAAGCATTAATGTGGACTCAGCATTTCATTGGAACAATCATGGTTGGAGGGAAAAAATGTGACGTTCAAAGCTGAAATTATTAGCTATTCCAATAAAAATGTAAAAAATGAAAAAAAAAAAAACCGACTGAAGATATGTACTAACTTAACAAGGATTAGTTTACCACTCAAGCAGCCTTACTTAGAGTGATATCACAAGAACATGCAGGCATAGATAACTTTCTGAAACTTAAGCAGAGGCTTCTAGAATTTGCAATGGCATACAAATATAATGCCAATGTATTTTTCAAGATAGGGGAAAGACTCGTACATTTTAACATCCATTTCTTTGACAAAAATTTCTTCATCATAATATAGTAAAAAGCAACTCAAATTTTCCATTGGGACTGAGAATAAATTGCTCAAACAACATAAAAGAAAAGCACTTACAGGTCATCAGATACTTCCACTAGAAATTCTGAGATTGACAGAAATTCCATATGCAAGTCATTCACCTTCAGAACAGCATCAAGGAAAATGAGGGAAGTACTAACAGAATTAGTGCATACATTACCAAAATTTGTAGTAAAAGATAGGTTGTCAAATAAAATTATTTTATTGATTACAAGAGACAGGAACAATGACTCTGATGTCAAGGAGTAAAAATTTGACGTAACCTAACACTGTAGCATTTTTCTTTACTGGATATAACACAATAGCACCAACCAAGTTCTCTCAAGCTACATCCAGGGGAGAAGCAATAATTTAGCTCATGAAAAAAGTAATAGAAATGACTAAACTTGCTAGAATTTATACCTTTTCTCTTCTCAACTGGTACAAAAGAAGATTCAGTACTCGATAATCAAAGGACTTCAGATGAATAGCCTTCATTACATCTTCAACAGAGACCTGAGAAACAAATTTGATATCAAAACTTTTCCATAAACAACTTGATGAAACCTATATCTGACAGTTAGCCCAATCCGTAAAAATTAACTGCTGAACAAATTTAGTACTGTTTGCTCATTTTTGTGGAACTCAAGAATACATATGAAATAGAATTGAACAGAAAGGGATCTAGACATGTTCAATATTCTTCATCCTTTTTGCGGAGAGAGAGAGAGGAGCTCTGTGACCAAACTATTGGATTGTAACCATACAATTTATTCAAGGGTCAAGTGAACCAGAAAATAATATGCAACAAATGATGATAAACGACATGCCTGTAAGGCTTCTTCAAGTTGTCTGATGCAATAGTGAACAAGAATCGGTAGGTTGTATTCTTTCTACATTACAGGTTTTGATAATATATATATATATATATATATATATATATATATAATGAAACAATGGATGATACTAGGAGAAAAATAAACAATACTGATACTCCAACTCATTTCATGGAAGCTTTACAAAACATCAATCAGCAATTTTCATGCAGTTTCCAGAATTATGCTTATAGATAATTTGCTATCAAGTTAGTTATGTGGCTTTCTGACTTCTGCCGTCAAGGAATGTCTGGTTCTTATTTTATTAGCTGTTGAAGCTTGTTACTTCACCAAGATAGACTCCTAAATGATATGGCAACAGATTTTCTGACAATATTTTAACAATATTCATTTTCCAACCTATTTATGGAAGCTTTACAAAACTTCAATTAGCAATTTTCATGCAGCTTTCAGAAATCTGGTTATAGATAATTTGATATCAAGTTAACTGATTTCTTAAATTATATTTTACAGCTTCCACGTGACTTTCTAATTTCTGCTTTCAGGGATTGATGCCTGGTTCCCATTTTTCGGGTTCTGGGATCTTGTTACTTCACCAAGCTAGACTCATAAATGATTTGGCAACAGGTTTTCTGAACAATGTCTTGTAAACTATATCAAACTTGCTAGACTGACTAGGTTAGTATATCTGGTCACCTATAAAAAACCCTTTTTGTTCGAAATGGAGTTGAACATGATATTTGAACCTCAAACATAGGCAGACATACCATCAGACCACCTCTATTTTGAGATATATCTGTACTAGTTATATGTATATATCCTTTGAACTATTGTTTGAAGACTCTAAAACATAAACATTGTAAAAGCCTTGCAAGGCACTTTAATTTTCAGTTAATGACATGAACTTATCCAGTAAATGAATGCAAAGTATCAAATTGTAATCTTAAATAATACCTTTATTACCATTAGTGTGTGCATATAGTTGCATGTATAACAGTAAAAGAACATAATGTGACATCAATAAAACACCATACACAATTGTACATGCTAATAACAAATTTCAAACACTTCCTTTTCTGGATATAGAGAGAAAATTTTCTATTGAACTTTTCATTTTGTAATTCAAGTATTTGATTTATTTGATAATATGCTGCGAGAATTAAATTTAGAAAACTCAAATAATATATATATAGTTACTAGTTATCCATTTCGTTGAATTGACAATAGCCTTTGCTCCTACCCCTTCTTTGGTTTGTAGTTGGGAAACAGTTCCTCATAAAACACATAAATATGTAGCAGCTGGAACAGTGGAAATATAGTATCTCATTCATGGTCATAACCTAGCTGCCAAAGTTGATTCCACATTTTATGAAAATTTATGCACTTCGCTTGGATGTTTTACCACATCACACTGCATTGTGTTACAAACTCAAATTTCATATTCGCTGATCCATTCAATGACATCTTATTCATGGAGGTTGAGTCTAGACCATTATTCATGTTATTCTGAATTCTGTATTATATCATACGTATTGTCTTTCTTGATTCTTGAAAGTACATGAAAGATGTCATTTAGCTATTGCTTTAGAAGTAATAAAGATTGATGAAAACAATTGAGGAAAAGGATAAAAAAATGCCAACATGCCTGGACATGGTTAGTTTAAGCAAAAGGAAATTTGTTGATTTCCCTACCTCCTTTTGGTTTGCAAGTGCAGAACAAAGCTTTCTTTCCAAAGCCCAATACTCTTCACCACATTTGAATTCTTCCATAATCCTTAATCAATCATGAAAAGACCAAACAAAAGTGCCTGATTTCAGACTTCAAAAGTTCACTCCTTAACCTAGAAGGATAATAAAAATGGAAAACTGTACCTATCTGTCAGAAGGCCATGACATTCAAGTTGATGCACAAGTGGCCTGAATGGATCAGTTTTGAAAACATCCATATACTTAGCCATGCAGTTTTCATTACCTTCTTGCATCTGAATGGAATAATTTAGCCAAGTAAAAATCAATAAAGCAGTCACCAGAATAAGCAGTGTCTGGAAAATTATCAGTGTTACAACCCCATGTACTCGTTCCAGAACAACTTTGTTGGTTGCCAAATTCACTATCTTTTCATTCAAACTATCCATCTGTAATAAGAAAACAATAATTGTTAGCAGGCAAAGAAGCAACCATCACAGCCATGAGAATAAAATAGAAAACTCGTGCTTCTATGCTGCTTCACATCCTTACACTAATATTTAGCCAGGCTTGCAACTCTTTAGAGGAAAATGCATGGCTTACTTCCATGCATCCTTGACAAACAGAGCAAGAGGAAAAGAGGAAAGAAGGAAAGGACTACCTTTCTAGCTGAACAACAGAACAGAAAGAATAAAAGCCCGTAGGTGGAATCCTCTCAGAGCATAAAAATAATACCTAGTGGACGCATGTGAAAGTCCGTACAAGGCCCTAATATAAATTTTATTATAATTGTCTAAAGAGGGTACACCAGCAGTTTGACAAAATATATATGTATTTATTTTATTTAGAAAAAAAGAAAACAAAGATATGTACTTCTCAAATTAGTCACCAGATAAATGTAACCTTCTGTGAACGAGAGCACAGGTAAATATTTGAATACTGATTGTGGTGAGCTTATGTCCATTCCATGAAACATAAAATAAGACCTGCACTGTTAGTTTGACAAGCAAGATTAAATCAACAGTCAGAACTGTCAAAATTTGTCATCACAAAAAACATGTATTTTTTCTGCAATTACAAATTTATTTGCTACATCTATGAAAGATGTATAGAAAACCGAGAAGCAATTAATGCATAATGATGTGGAAGAAAAGAATGGTTCAAGAAAGGTGTTCAAACTTCAAACAATGAGGCTGCACGTATAAATCTTACTAGAATAAAGTAGAAGAATTTTGCACTCATAGGCTTAGCTTAGAAGCAAGTTCTCATCTAAACAGCATATAGATCCAAGTTTGATTCCTCCCTTATTCTAACACTACAAGGAAAAAACACAAAGGGAAAGAATTTTTAAGGTGGGGAAAGGCTTACATCCTATGACAATTTAATCTAATGATCCCCCAATATGTCTCACACTGCATTTTACACATAAGTTCAAGGTATATTTTAATATTTTCATAAAAAGAATTGATGAGTGTCTCCATCAGATTCTAGTTTGTCATTATTTTGAGCAACAATTATTTGAAACAAAGAGTGACACCCTAACTGATAATGAGTTCTATCGATTTTTCAAGGCTTAACTAATTTCCTCCCTTCCCTTTTCTTATTATTTGATGAATGATGCACCTTACCTGTTTTCAACTTATGTAAATCAAAATGCATAATATCATCCTATAAAGTTCCATCCAAACAAACCCCAATCAAGTGAAATCATCTTACTGAATAAATTAGCACCTTGAAATGCGATTCTAATGCATTGTTTTTAAAAATTTTCATTAACAGAAAACATATGTCCTTTAGGACCAAATAGCAAATGCAAGATTGTTTTGTAGTTTTCATTTATAAATAGTTCCATAACATTCTTACTCAAAGAAGACAGCAAATGCATGTATAATAACTTAGTATCTAAATACATTCATTTGCTTCCCTATACCACTGAACTTTAAAAAGAAATGCACAAAGAGACTATTAAATTAATTTTTCCTTTTAGAGAAACTTCAAGGATAAAATAACTCACAAAATCCTCAAGGGTGGAATTTGCCCGTTGCATCGCATCCAAGCCAACAGCAGCTATACCTTCAAAATTCTTTTGCTTCAATTTACTGTCTTTTCTATCACTAACAGGTGATGAAATATTTGCAGCATAACTTTCGTGATAGCCTATCAGAAAATTAAAGTTAAAATAAATATTATCGTTCTAAATTTTATGAATACCTATGCCACTGGCTGGCAATTGAGAAATATATATATATATAAGCAAAAAATTAAAAAAAAAAAAAAAAAACGACAATTTGTCACAAGAATGTCAAGTGAACGTGTAATCTTGCCTTCCATTTGCACAGGAGCTTTTCGATTAAACAAAAGCGAGGCCTCGTCGAGAAAAGAAACTGAAATCTGCAAATAGAAATTAGACATACAAATTTAGAATTGAAAGAGCGGAATCGACGGGATTCCTATTCGACTAACCTTAGGCAAGTGTTCAAGAGTTAAACTGCACTTATCGTTCAAGTCGAGATCGCCGCATGGATTTATCTAAAGCGCGCATTCAATAGAGAAGATATTCAGTGTTAGTTAAAGATAAAAATGGATGAAATCGAGAGAGTGTTTAAGGAGAGGGGAAATGAATACATACCAAAAGGAGAATTAGATTAGCGAGGAAACGGTTAGAATCTTTATTAGAAGAGGAAACGATCCCGTGAGACTGCATGAACGTTAACATCCTTTGAACCTCTTCTAGCTTCCTTAGCTCTTCCATGGCTGCCTCTGTTTCCTGGAATTCAAACTCTTTCCGAAAAACAGGTATAAACGGAAATTGAACCGTGCAACTGTGACGCGGACACTCAGACAATACCGTTTTCCAAATTATTTAGGGGCTCTTTGATATTAATTATAATGTTGCTGTGGCCAAATAAATACAGATTTCTATCCTTTGTTCTCCTGTGAAAGTCTTTATACATTCCTCTACTTCTAATTAAATAATTACACTTTAATTTATTTTTAAGATGCAATTACACCTTAAACGTGTGTACTAGAGCTCCCTGAACTTATCGATTTATTATAATTTCACTCTAAAAATAAATTAAAGTTGAATTATAATTAAAATAATATAAAAAAATAAACTCATTTTATTATTATATTTTTAATTTAATGAAGTTTTTGTCAATGTCCCTGGAAATAGGGCTTTCCTAGGAGACCGATAAGTAATTTATTTCCCAGGCCGTGGGTTCATGCTATAATGCATTTAGCCTTAAGACAACATCTTTACGGAATCAAACTTCACATGTTACTGTAAATCATTCAATGAGTTCATTTTAGCTATTCAATCAATCTTCTTCCATCCATAAACAAGATCAAGATCATTAAGTTTCTTGAAGAAATTAAGATGGCAAATCCCTTTAACTTAGAGTCCACAACCACAACTTGCCATACAGTAGCTATGCCTTATCCAAGCAGAGGCCATATAAATCCAATGATGAATCTCTGCAAACTCTTAGTTTCAAGAAACCCTAATCTTCTCATCACCTTCGTTGTTACTGAAGAGTGGCACGGCTATATTAGGGCTGACCCAAAGCCTGAAAAAATTAGTTTTGCCACAGTACCTAATGTAATCCCATCTGAACGTCTGAAGACCGCTGATGTTACTGCGTTTTATGAAGCTGTTATGAGAACAATGGAAGCTCCTTTTGAGCTGCTACTTGATCGGCTTGACCCACCTGTTACTGCTATGATTGGTGATATTGAATTAGGTTGGGCAATTGACTTGGGTAATCGGAGGAATATTCCGGTGGCTGCTTTTTGGACTATGTCGGCCACTTTTTTTTCCATTTTGTATCAGTTTCATCTGTTCACACAAGATCAGAATTTGCCGATTGATTTGATAGGTATAATAAATAAATTCACTATTTTATCAAATATTTGGTGTTTATTAAACAATTTAACTAAATTATTGGATTACTTTACATAATTCAAATGGTGAGTTATTGATCATTTTGATGCTAGTTAGTATCTGCAATTACAAAATAATAATAACTATGTTGTGCGTCTTTGGTTCCATTCAGTGAAAAATGCAGATCAGATCCCAGGAATTTCTTCATCAAATATAACAGAGCTTCAAACAGTCTTCCGAAGGAATGATTTGAAATTCATGCAGCTTTCTATAGAGTGCATTTCAAAGGTACCAAAAGCACAGTATCTCCTCTTCACATCTTTATCTGAGCTTGAACCACAGGAAATGGAAACTCTACAAGCAACTTTCCAATTTCCCGTCTATTCTATTGGGCCTGCAATTCCTTACTTAGAACTCCAACCTAATTATACCCTTGAGTACCAAAAATGGCTAGATTCCCAACATGAAGGCTCTGTATTATACATTTCATTAGGAAGTTTCCTTTCTTTCTCAAAGAACCAAATGGATGAAATTGTTTCTGGGCTTCAAGGTAGTGGTGTTCGATACTTATGGGTGGCGCGTGGAGAAGCTTCACGGTTAAAGGAGATTTGTAGTGATAAAGGGTTAGTGTTGCCTTGGTGTGATCAATTGAAGGTTTTGTGTCATTCCTCAATAGGAGCATTTTGGACACATTGCGGTTGGAATTCTACATTGGAAGCACTTTTTGCAGGTGTACCTATGCTGACTTTCCCTTTATTCTTTGATCAATATCCAAATAACAAGAAAATTTTGGAAGAATGGAAAATTGGTTGGAAAGTGCAGAGCAAAATGGGAGAAGAAAGCTTAGTGAAAAGAGAAGAAGTTGCGCAACTTGTTAAAAAGTTCATGGATTTGGAAAGTAAGGAGAATAAAGAAATGAGGACGAGAGCAAGAAAACTTAGTGATGCCTGTCAACTAGCTATTACTGAAAACGGATCGTCCGTGAAAAATCTTGATGCTTTTATTAGGAATATTTTGCAAGGCAATTAAACCGAGTTCCTTTGTAACTCTTGAAGCTACTAATTGTGTGTAATCTAAAATCATTTAATAAAATGATAAGCCTAATGCAAGAATTCAAGTTTTTGTCCAAGATAAGAAATGTTATATGATAAGGCCACGTTTACAAAACTACAGGTGCTGGACAAAAAGAATAATAGAAGACAACAATGGCAAGAATACAAAACTAGAAACAAGTATTTTTATTCAAGCGGCAAACTTTTCTTCTTCAATTGAAGGTCTTCGTATTAGAAATTCTGTCAAGTTCTTGTTTCACCCTTCTTCTATGCAGAAACAAAATCAGCCTTTAGTTTCTTGCAATGACAAGGAATCAACCCCAATTTGCCACGTGGTGGCTATGCCTTATCCAGGCAGAGGCCATGTAAATCCTATGATGAATCTCTGCAAACTATTAGCAGCTTCAACAAAATCTGATATTCGCATTACCTTTGCTGTTACTGAAGAGTGGCTTAGCCTTATTAGCTCTGACCCAAAGCCTGAAACGATTCGTTTTGCCTCCATACCTAATGTAATCCCATCTGAGCGTATTAGGGCTTTGGATTTTCTTGGATTTTATGAAGCTGTTATGACAAAAATGGAAGCTCCTTTCGAGCGGCTTCTTGATCGCCTTCAACCATCTGTGACTCTTATAATTGCTGACGTTGAACTACGGTGGGTGATCGACTTGGCTAATCGGAGGAATATTCCGGTAGCTGCACTTTGGACATCATCAGCGACGTATTTCTCGATTTTGTATCATTTTCATCTTTTCGCTAAAAATCAGAATTTGCCGATTGACGAATTAGGTGAGATAATTTCAACTTTCATGTCCATATCTGCTATGCTAATAACATAAAATTACTATTTTATCCCTGTGTTAATGGAATTGCTGACCACTTTACTCCTCTTTTTTTTAAAAAATAGGTGATTTTATTTTTAATTTTTTATTTCCTCCAATTATATTATCTTTCCATCTATTTTTTTTCATACTTTTCCATTAACAATGTAGAAAAATTACTATTTTGTTTTTATATTTTGCTGAAATTAAATATTTTGTCAATGTACTTTTAAGGATAAAATAGTCTCTTTTTAAAATGAAAATGACAAAATTTAATTTTGACAAAATATAAATATAAACTAATAAATACTTTTAAGGTTTTAAGCATAAAAGTTTTAAAAAATAGACAAAATGATAAAATAGTTGGACATAATCAAACATTAGAGGAAACATCATATATTTCCGAAATTAAAATACTGACAAAATACAGGAATAAAATGGCAATCACTTATGAAACGAGTAGTCCTATTTTGAATTTTGAAAAAAAAAATTATTATGTTCGGACTTCAAAATTATGTCTAAAACTTACTACAAGCATGTCATGTTCGTGCTTTGCTTCCATTTAGCAAAAATTGCAGATCAAATCCCAGGAATTTCTTCATCAAATGTTCCGATCCTTCCAGCAATCTTCCGTAGAAACAATCTAAGAGCCATGCAGCTTATTCTGGAATGCATTTCAAAGGTACCAAAAGCACAGTATCTACTCTTCACTTCTGTGTATGAGCTTGAACCTCAAGAAATGGAAACTCTAAAAGCAACTTTCCAATTTCCTGTCTATTCTATAGGCCCTGCAATTCCTTACTTGGAACTCCAACCTCATTATAATACCCTTGACTACCAACAATGGCTAGATTCCCAACCTGAAGCCTCTGTATTATACATTTCATTAGGAAGTTTCCTTTCTGTTTCAAAAAACCAAACGGATGAAATTGTTTCTGGGCTTCAAGATAGTGGAGTTCGATACTTATGGGTGGCGCGTGGAGAAGCTTCACGGTTAAAGGAGATTTGTAGTTATAAGGGGTTGGTGTTGCCTTGGTGTGATCAATTGAAGGTTTTGTGTCATTCCTCTGTAGGAGCATTTTGGACACACTGCGGATGGAATTCTACATTGGAAGCAGTTTTTGCAGGTGTACGTATGCTGGCTTTCCCTCTGGAGTGGGATCAATATTCAAACTGCAAGAAAATTGTGGAAGAATGGAAAGTTGGTTTGAAAGTACAGAGGAAAATTGGAGAAAATAATTTGGTGACTAGAGAAGAAATTACAGAACTTGTTAAAAAGTTCATGGATTTAGAGAACAATGCGAGCAAAGAAATGATGATGAGAGCAAGAGAATTAAGGGACGTCTGTCGACTAGCTATCACTGCAGGTGGATCGTCTACTAAAAATCTTGATGTGTTTGTTAGGAATATTTTCCAAGGAAACTGATATTAAGCTGTTTGTCTATTTTGATCTTCGTATACTGTTCTATTTCTTGTACATTTGTAATTTGTATAAGTTTGAGATTAATATTGCTTCTTGTTTGGCCTGAACACATTTCTGAATGCATCTACGAGTCACATGCATCATTACAACATTGGATAAAAAAACAGGATTGTTTATCGCAATTAACAGAAGGGCAAATTGAACACCCAATACAACCTCAAAATTGCAAGTACAGGTATGAGCACAGAGAGTGATTTTCTCAATTGTACAAAGCAATTGCCTTTCAATTATTAGTCCACTGTTTTTTGCATTTCAAACACAGCAAATCCTTCAAATCAAGAACCGGGGAACTTCTTCTGGATGATTTTTCAAGAACTTGCGTGTGAAGGATCAAGTGACCTCCTGACATGAACGAGATATAAGTATCCAGTGAATATTTACTGCTTTAACATTTCTAAGGTCTGTCATTGTTGATTCCTTTGCTTGCACTAGAAGCTTGAACTTCGTGGGTTTCTGACTGTTTTGCTCCCTTGGTCAATTCAGATGTTTCATTCAAGCCTTGTTCTTGGCTTGTTTCCCTCCGGCTTTCCCATAACTTCCCACTCTTTCCAATTGCAAGAATCAGCTCCAGTTGTTTCTCTTGTTGTTCCTACAAAAACACCTCGAGGTAAGAAATTAAAGTCAATGGATTGTACTTTAGCTCTACACGAGATCAAAAAAGCATTTATCTAACAAATGATTCTTAGAATAATGCTTTAAGCATTGGCATTCAGGATATCCATGAACAGAAGTTTTGGGAACAAAGTGATTTCACAAAAATCATGCAGGTGGTGCTGGTATACATGAAGTCTTTGCATTTACTTATTTGGTGCAAATACACTCTCTGTTTCTTGAAAACACCTTTAAAAAACACCTGACCAGGTTTTGGGCAAGCGATCCCAGGATAACCATGCAACCAGTCCTGATATTTTGGGAAATATAATCATGATATAGTAATATTTTAAACTCAGGAATCAGCATAGATGACAAGATCTCATAAATACAATGTTTATCCCAGAAATTCAATAGACATTAAACTGAGGATACATGTAGTTGCAATTTACTATCTTGAGATTATTGGCATCTGCCTGTCTACTATCTGAATAAAGCGACACTAATGAATCATTTACTATCAGATACCAACTCCCTCGAGTATAAATGGCCAGGGGAATGCATTGGCAAATCAAGATTATTCATTTGAACATACCTGCATTGCCAACAAAACCTTCTGAATTTCACCAAGCTCCTTTTCTAGGATATCTTCCTGCATTGCTAGTGATCGAGTGGCCTCAGAATTTTTTTTTGCCAAAGCTGCAGTCTTCAGATAGAGATAGAACATAAGTTAGTAGAACTGAAAACCTTGTGAAATAAGTCAGGTAAGCTTGTGAAAAACTAGAAGCAAATTCACCAAACAGTAACTTTACTAAAACCAAAAACTCTACCATTCCTAAGGCTTATTCAGACTACAGTTATTGCTCCCCAATTGCTCCCTAGGTGGCTAGATTTATCAATTTAAACTCCAGTCATGAAATATGGACACAATACACATGTCTATGTTTTTCTTAAAGAGAAGATCTTAGAATGCATGATAGTGATCCAACGTCCAAGATATATGGAACTTGTACGATCAAAGGTGCAATGCACAACCAATCAAAAGTTAATTTGAGTGACCAATGTACTCTGTGGCCTGCTCCCTATGCCTTAAATTATGAAGTAGCAATTCTTAGAGGTATCACTAAACAGAAAGGGTAAATGGGATCACAGCAGGAAAACCAAGTAACTTCCATTTAAAAGGTTCCCCACACAATGGTAGAAAATGGCAAAATAATGACTAAGAAATAGGCGAGTATGACTTTGATTCTCTTGAAAAGAAATCAAACAAAATGCTATGAATCACTAGTATGAGAGCAAAGTGAAGAGGCATGAAAGTACAGGCAGAGAAAGCCTTAATAATAGACTGCCACGTCAATCCATTGATTAATAATGTGCTTTAAATTAAAACCAAGCCTTCTTATAGAATTGGTTACACTATTTATGTAATGAATTAACTGGATACAAGAAGAAAAAAGCATACAGTAGTCAGTAAAAATACTCTAAGGAATTTAAAGCTCACCATGCCAACAATAATCTTGCAGCAAGACATTGAATTAACAGACACTAGTAACAAGATATTAAGATGATTATAGTCTATTAACAAAGACATAGAGACTCGAGCAGATTGCAGAAAGCCAACAACTTTAATTTAATTCTGCATGGAGCCAAGCGAATTAATTATTTGCCTGGCCATTGGCAGGCATAAACTATTAGAAGATTTGCCAATATATTAGAGGTTCACTCAATCTTAAGAGTTTTTCCTTGGACTGCAACCGCCTTCAATTCTCCCAAATCAATCTGAGTTTTTGCTTGGACTCCATACTAACAAATGTCAATTACTTTATGGGAAACTCGTATTTTTGCTAATATTTAGGCCAATTCCTCGCAAGGACAGCAAAATTTACTTGAACTGTTTGCATGTTTTATTCCAACAGAATGCAACAATCCAAACCAACAACAAAGTAAACAAATACAATTTCTACTCAACAAATGTAACCAAAAAAAGAAAAATATTACTTTCCCTTCAAAGAGAAGACTGTGTATACCTCAGCAATGGGCTCTTTCAAAGCTTTCCTTGTAACCCGAAATCGAATCCCCAACTTCTCAAGCTGCCTGGACAAAATTCGAATTATTGTAGCAGAACTCTTTAAATCTTCTTCCATTTTTTCAATCCTCTCCACCAAATTCACACTCTCCCGGCCCTCCCTAACCGTTACCCTACAAAATCGCAGCCATTGCCGCCTCCTAATCAAAGCTCCAATCATCACACCACCCATCATCACCACCAATCCCCAAGCCAACGCCCTATTACTCCCAATCACTGCAAACACCGTCCTTTTAGAGCTCAAAAACGTAGAATTTACCGCATAACAGACTGTAACAACCGCCGACGAGATAATACATAAAATTTCAGCAATTGATAGAAAAGCATCGAGATTGAAACCATCAGACCTCTGTGTTGGTACAACGTCATCGTATTGATAGGCTTTGAGAGGAAAACTATTGGATTTTAAGGTGAAATTTAAAGAATTTTTGGGTTTGTAGCGGAAAGTTTGGGAATGGAAGGAAGTGGAGAGGTAGAGGGAAAGGATTGGAGGAGAGATACTAGGCTTTTGAAGAGACAGGCAAGTGGGAGTAGTGAAGTAGAAGGTGATCCGAGAAGGCGAGTTTGCGAAGAGGTGATGAGTGGTAAGCGACATTGTCGTTTTGATTTTCTCTATATGTTAATTTCAGATTCCGAATCTGCTAGGGGTTTGGACAGAGGGAGGACATGGTCAGGGTTTTTGGTCTTCAGAAAGAGAAAGAGGGACAAGCAATGGCGAGTACTTCAATGGGTGGCGCGATTTTAGCTGTCTGAGCAAGTTAGTTTTATAAAAAATGACAGGCTAAAATGCGCAACGACCAACTAGAAATTACTGGCCAGAGATACCGTTTCTTTGTATAGTGTCATACATGATAATTAAGATGATATTTTAACTGAATATTTTTTTTGGTTTTATGCTTAATTTACCACTCCTAAACATCATTAATTGAGAAAGAAACCAATTCAATGAGACTCTCAATAAAAACATTAATTAGGGATTTTGTAGCCAAAAATGAAAGGAAGAGGTCTTTACAAGTCATTTAACATTAATTACTTTTGACATTTCATAATCATTTATAACACAAAGACTAACCGTTGGACTTTATAGTATAACAAAGTTATAATGCGATAACTAAAATGATGTAATTTTGATAATTGAGGTTTTTACTAATATATTTGGGCAAAATCTAAGGACTACTTGGTAATTACTCATTGATAGACATTAACTTAATATGAGAAATAGTAGCTTCTTACTTTTTTTTGTTCTTTTTTTGGATTTTTTACAAAATCTAATGTATTTGAATCACTGGATCAAGCTATTTTAGATAATTACACCGGTAACTTTTAATTAATTTATAAAATTCTGATACTTATAAAATTGTTAGCTAATGAATATTTAAATTTATAAAATTGTATCTATTAAATATAATTATATTTTGTTCAGTTATTTCACTTATTTAGATATATGTTCAGTAAGTGTAATATTTTATATGTCTTTTGATATAAATTATTAAACAATGCTTTTTATATTTTTTTTAATTATTTAGTAAATATTTTATAAATTAAAGTGTTTAATATCTATAATTTTATAAATTAAAATATTTAATAAATATAGTTTTATAAATTGAATATTTTAATGGATCGGGTGTAAAAATTTAAAATTTCACTAAACTTTTTACTGCAGTTTAAGTATGAATTTATGCATTTATCCAAATTTATTTATAATATGGCTACGTATGAGTTGGATTGAATCATATTTATTAATGTAACATTATCTAAGATGAACCGATATATTAATTATTTTTTGCTCAACATCAATTGAAAGATGGTTGATTGGATCGTGCACAAGTTACAGAGCGTGGACTAATCTCATATATATATATATATATATATATATATATATATATAAGCTGATAGGGATACCACGTGGTGCAATAAAAAATCATACAAATTAATATTTCAATCAATTTATTTCTTTAAAATTAAAACAATCCGACAATCTAATTCATATTTGATAGTAACATAAATTATCTTACTTGATAAAAAAAATATAATTTATATTCCTTGATTTGTGTTAATAAGAATTTTTTTTGAGACGAAATGTCTGAGAGTTGTATCAGTTATTTCTAGCCTTTAGTATCTAACTCTTTATATAGATAAAAAGAGAAAAGGTAGTGGAGAGAATTTCTCCCTGACCAACGATCACATTATCTTTTCAATTGAGGATTTTTACGGATAATTTAGATTTTATAAAATAGTGCTATAAGATTTTATTTGTTTTAGATAATAAAATATACTTTATTATCAAGAGTCTCTACACAAAAATTTTGGTCATTTATATCCAAATATGTTTGTCTATTGCAAATTGTTTGTGTGTGTTTTTGTTTTAAGTCCATCTATCAGAAAGCTTATTCTGAAGCTCAGTCAGGACTGGTTAAGTCCATATGTGGAAGAGCTTGTCTTGAAGCTCGGCCAAGACTGCTTAAGTCCATCTGTCAAAGAGCTTGTTTTGAAGCTCAGCCAAGATTACTTAACTCTATATATGGAAGAACTTGTCTTGAAGCTTAGCTAGGACTGCTTAAATCCATATGTGAAAGAGCTTGTTTTGAAGCTCGGTCAGTACCACTTAAGTCCATATGTGAAAGAGCTCGTTTTAAAGCTCTACCAGAACTACTTAAGTCCATATGTGAAAGAGCTTATTTTGAAACTGGGCCACGATTGTTTAAGTCCGTATGTCAAAGAGCTTGTTTTGAAGTTAGGCCAAAACTGCTTAAGTACGTATGTCAAAGAACTTATTTTGAAGCTAGACCACCACTAGTTAAGTCCATAAGTGAAGGAGCTTATTTTGAATCTCGGCCAAGACTGCTTAAGTCCATATATGAAAGAGCTTGTTTTGAAGCTCAGCCACAACTACTTAAACCCGTATGTGAATGAGCTTGTTTTGAAGCTCGACCACGACTACTTAAGTCTGTATGTCATAGTGTTTGTCTTGAAGCTCAACTAAGATTGCTTAAGCCCATAAGTTAGGGAGCTTATATTGAAGCTAACTCATGACTACTGAAGTCCATATGTCAAAGAGCTTGTTTTGAAACTCGACCAAGACTGGTTAAGTCCATATGTGGAAGAGCTTAACTTAAATCTCGGTAGAATTGCTTAAGTTCATTTGTCAAAGAGCTTATTTTGAAACTGGGCCAAGTCTGCTTAACTTCATGTGTGAAAGCTTGTCTTGAAACTTGGCTAGAACTACTTAAGCCTATATATCAAAGAGCTTGTTTTGAAGCTCGGCCAAGACAGCTTAACTCCGTATGTCAAAAGCCTATATATACTTTTCAAAAGTTTATTATACTTACTGTTCAAAAGTTTATCATTTAAGTTCTCCACTTGCATTATGAGCCTTTAAAACTTTGTCACTACCTGAGTGATTCTCCTTCCTCTCAATCTAAGTTAATAAGGTTAGAGGAAATTTTTCTCAAAGGGATGTTGGTGAAGAATTGAGCTCTAAATTGTGTAGATAGTTGGGAAAAGGATTGCATGAAGCCAGTTTTCAACGTCTGGTACCACTCTTAAGCAGTCCCTTTGAGCATAATTAGGAAAACTTTGCACATGAAGTCTTTTGAATTGGTATACAAATACATGAGTGTTTTGAACATTGTTAAGTGACCGTGGGGATTGGTACTGCCACATAGGTTTGGAAGATCGACGTCTTGAAGTTCAATGGGAAAGCCGACCTCAAAATGTCCAAAGATAAGGGGATAATCATCTCTAAGTCTAAAATTTCATATCTCTTCGTGCTCTTTACATTCTCTGAAAATTTCCTTGACAACATTACGAAGATCGACGTTATTTGTTACAGGATGCGCGAGCTCCTTACTGTCATGCACATAAGAGCATTGGTGAGCTTCAAGTTCACCCTCCGACAATTCGATCAAAGGCTTCTCCTGGACAGGCTTATGGTTCTTTGTTTCTTAGATCCATTAAAGAGACTTGGGTGCTTCTAATTGCCATCAACATACTTGCTTTTGCTGTTCTAGAATTGAAGGTCGTTCTCCTACTGAGGCTTGGCTAGCAGGCACTCAAGTATAATAGTGAACTGCTCGTAAGCTCGAGTTAGGGCAGTTGCCACTTAAAGATCGGTCATCGGAGGGGATGATATTGATACTTGATTATTGGATCTCTCTTGCTCTCCTATCGCTTTCTCCAATCTTGGGTTTCTTGATGAGCTGTTAGACATGGTGAACGAAAAAATAATATTTTAGGACTAAAAAAATTATGAGGTGTGTTTCACGCTCACTGCACCAATTGATAACAAAATATAATTTATGTTATTTGATTTGTGTTGATGAGAATTTCCTGAGATGAAGTGTAAGGGAGTTATGTCAGTTGACTCTAGCCTTTAGTATCTAACTCTTTATATAAATAAAAAGAGTTGAGGTAGCGAAGAGAATCTCTCCACTGCTAACGATCACATTATCTTTTCAGCTGTGGATTTTTAGAAATAATTTAGATTTTATAAAATAATGTTATAAGATTTTATTTGTTTTCGATAATAAAATATATTTTATTGTCATTATTCTAAAAAAATAAAAAAAATTAGATGAATGTAGCTATAGCTAATAGTCAATTGAGGGTTAGCTTACTTATTTAGGCTTTTAATAGACTTAAACAATGGAGACACTTTATTACATTATTAAAGTATTGAGTTCCGATATTCAAATAATTATAAGGAAGATAAATCTTTTCTTAAAGTTTGAAATATAGTATTGTTGAATATTTGCTACTCACCATTCATTAACACCTATGAGATTGTCGGTTAGGATAAAATGCCGGTTCGAATCCGAGGAGAAAAAGCATCTGTAAAGGCTATAATAATTAAATGTTATTTGTCTAGATTTGGTTTATGGTAATCAGACCAAATCAATAATAATAAAAAAATTTTAAAAAATATTTTATTTTTTTTTTCTAGTGTATAATTATAGATACTTTCATTTCAATAAAAAATATTTTTCTTATTAGTTTTGTTTATGAATGGGCCATAAATCCGCTATAGATAAATTTTTTTTATAAATAATTAATAAGAAATCTTTTTTTTTTGCATATTAAATATTATTAAAGAGAAATCAATATCAATTTTTTTTTATTGAATGATTATAAAAATTTTCTAACCTCCTTTTCTCTTTTTGAAAAGGAAAAATTTTCTTTCTTTCACTGATATTATAAATTTCTCATTAATTTTTTATTTTTATTATATTGTCATTCTTTATTTTTGGATTGATCGAATTTTATTTAAGATGGTTGATTAATAAAATTTTATTTTATAATAAATAAAATGAAAGAGCTAATAAGGTACAACAAAATTTTAAAACTTTTGCACATGCCATATAAAATAAAATTATTAAATAAACATATGTCTCCCCTGACTAGCATAGAGCACCAGCAAGTCTCACAGCATGTAATTACTAATTTAGACATGATAACTATGTATGTGACTGACAATTTGTTTGTACTTGGACGCCAGCATAGAGCTAAATTTGGTAGGTAATGAATTATAAGTGGAGCCATCGGTAGGTTGGTTTCAGTAACGGAAAACCTTGATCCCGTTGATTTACCAAGGTGCCCCTATCTCATTTCAAACCCTTTTATTGACTAAAATACCCTCTCCCTTCCCCCACGTGACTGGTTTGGTTTTCTCCTTCGTACCTAATCCCATTTATTTACGGATAAGCCCTTACCCGTCTTTTCCTAACAACCTACCTTCTTCCTTTGACTGTTGAAGTCTACCAAACCAAGTTAAAACCCCTATAAAAACCCCACCATTCTTTCTCTCCTATTTACCAGAGCCTCCTGACTTTTCTGTGCAAACATACAAAAAGCTTTAACGACAATGGCTCTGTCAACTCTCTCCTGTTCCTCGTCCAGGTCTCTCCATTGCAACACGCATTCTATTTCTCGTCACCAACGGCAAGAACCGTTGTTCTCTCTTTTTCCCGCTAATTCGACTAACAGGTCTAGATCTCTTCCTTCAATTACCGCCGTCCTTGCGGCCGAGCCTGGAAAGAATTCTGTCGCTGTTAAGGAATCTTCAGCCGCGGCTCCGGCGCCCACCGGGAAGTGGACTGTTGACAGCTGGAAAACGAAGAAAGCTTTGCAGTTACCGGAATATCCGGATGCAAATGAATTAGAGTCAGTGTTGAAGACTATTGAGGCGTTTCCGCCAATTGTTTTTGCCGGAGAAGCTAGAAGTTTAGAGGAGAGGCTTGCTGAGGCTGCTATGGGGAATGCGTTTTTATTGCAAGGTGGAGATTGTGCAGAGAGTTTCAAGGAGTTTAGTGCTAACAATATAAGGGATACGTTCAGAATTCTGCTTCAGATGGGTGTTGTGCTTATGTTTGGTGGCCAAATGCCTATCATTAAGGTTAGATACATTTTTAGATTCTTTGATATTTTCTTTTAGTATTTATTTAGGACGATTATTAATTTTAATAATTGATTATTTACTTTTTGTGATGGAATATATGATCTTCTTTAAGTGGGATGATTTTTTTTTTTTTTTATGATTGATATATTTTGATATGGTATTTCAAATTAAATTGAATAAGTTTTGGATGGTAGGCTTTTGTAATATTGATTTTTAAAGTCGAATAAGAGTTTGAATATGTTATATTATGTCAATGGGATGATAATTGTAGGATTGGTTATTGTAGGTTGGAAGAATGGCAGGGCAATTTGCAAAGCCTAGATCAGAGGCATTTGAGGAGAAAGATGGTGTAAAATTGCCAAGTTACAAAGGGGACAATGTTAATGGAGATGCTTTTGATGAGAAATCAAGAATTCCAGACCCTCAGAGGCTTATAAGAGCTTACTGCCAGTCTGCTGCAACTCTTAACCTTCTTAGAGCCTTTGCCACTGGAGGATATGCTGCCATGCAAAGAGTTACCCAGTGGAATCTTGATTTTGCAGAGCACAGTGAGCAAGGAGACAGGTATATATATGATATATGCTCACTAGATTTGAGAAATATTGATCTGTTTTAATTGTATTTCAAAGAAATGATTTTTGGAAATTGTAATTTTTTGGAGTTTTTAGTTGAAGTTAGTAAGTCATTTACATCTTTAACATGGCTGGTGCTTGGCTTTTTGATAGGTACCAAGAATTGGCACACCGAGTCGATGAGGCCTTGGGATTCATGGCTGCTGCAGGACTCACAGTTGAACACCCTATCATGACAACAACTGAATTCTGGACATCCCATGAATGCTTGCTTTTGCCCTATGAACAATCTCTTACAAGGCTAGATTCTACTT
Source organism: Jatropha podagrica (assembly GCA_947857235.1). Lineage (NCBI taxonomy): Eukaryota > Viridiplantae > Streptophyta > Magnoliopsida > Malpighiales > Euphorbiaceae > Jatropha > Jatropha podagrica. The sequence goes on along the minus strand of CANUEP010207104.1, from coordinate 114,988 downwards.
CTGGCTTGTACTATGATTGCTCTGCTCACATGCTTTGGTGTGGAGAGCGTACACGTCAGCTGGATGGTGCCCATGTGGAGTTCCTCAGAGGAATTTCAAACCCTCTTGGAATCAAGGTACTTTAATGCAAGTTTTATTTAAGCTACAAATCTTAACATTTTGTTGAATTCAAGCCCTCAATTAACTCTTAATATTTAGTGTATCAAAACAAATCCCAAATACCCGCTCCTTTTTGTATGTCCAAGCAAATGTGAGTTAGTTATCTGTGTGCCAGCAAAAAATTTTTAGGCTGAGAGTGAGACTTGTGATGCAGGTGAGCAACAAAATGGATCCAAATGAGCTGGTGAAACTCATTGAAATTCTGAATCCTAACAACAAGCCCGGTAGGATAACAATCATATGCAGAATGGGTGCTGAGAACATGAGGGTCAAGCTTCCTCACTTGATCAGAGCAGTACGCAGGGCAGGACTAATCGTGACATGGGTCTGTGATCCAATGCACGGGAACACCATTAAGGCACCTTGTGGACTAAAAACACGCCCCTTCGACGCAATTTTGGTAAGATTCATTTGGTAATATAGTCCATGAATTAGACTCCAAGGCATCTGACTACAATTTAAACAATATAATAAATTGAAAAATGGAAGCCTATGCTAATACCAAGGAATTAAGAAAAAAAAAATGAATGTGGAAAAAAACTATGATGAAAATTATATAATTGTCAGCAATTGTATTTTCATGTGCTTCTAGTAGTTGGCTTGCAGTTCATAGGACCATGATACTGCGTGATATCAATTTAAGACTGATTTGGTGAATTAGCAAGTCCTGAACTATTTATGAAATAGGCTTCCGTTTGAGTAGGGAAGATCATATGAATGGTTAATGCCTAACAATAAGTTTCTTAATAAATATATCACCAACCAGTTTTTTTGGCATGTGACATGTCACAGTCAATATCAATAATTTCTTAAGATTTAGCTGACTTGAATGTATGATACATATCAATCAGCAAGATTGGTCCAGCGAGCAAAAAGTTAAAAAATTCGAAGTAAAATTTTTTATTTTCTCTTGCTCGCTAAAAATTTTACAAGAAGACTTTACTTGAACGAAAAGTACAACCTTTTTTGTTCGCTTCACGCTCTTCTGCTTCAACTCCTGCTCATAATGATGTAATTGTTTGCAGGCTGAGGTTAGAGCATTCTTTGATGTCCATGAGCAAGAAGGAAGCCACCCTGGAGGAATTCACCTAGAAATGACAGGCCAAAATGTGACCGAGTGCATTGGTGGGTCTAGGACAGTAACCTTTGATGACTTAAGTTCACGCTATCACACACATTGTGATCCCAGGCTCAATGCTTCTCAATCTCTTGAGCTAGCATTTATCATCGCAGAGCGACTTAGAAAAAGGAGGATTGGAACCCAACGATTGCTTTCCTTAAGCCAGTAGACAAATCCGAAGGTCACTTATTTTTCATTACTATTCAGAGAAGCCTCAATGTGTTTGGTAGGGAACGAGTTTGCCATGCATAGTACAAAAGTTCTTGTGTTGTAGCCATCGAGTATTGCCATTTCAGCACATCAATTCTGTCCAACAACTGAAAGCAACTTTGGGATCCCCTTTCTTGTATCATTTGGGTCAACTGATTTATGTTGTTGGATTTTTCGCTAAACATGGTTGATGCAGCATTCTTCTCTTGAATGAAGCTACGAAAACAAGGTGCTGGAGAGGAACTTTTAGAATAATATTAGTTTTAATTTGGATTGAACTTTATGTATTTGGATTGAAGTACTGTTTCATTCTCAAGAAATAAACCAAGTCTATGTTTCATAATGGATGATAACGTGTATAATGTTAGAACTGCTGCTTTTTTTTTTTTTATAGTGGATTTCTCGTTAAATGTGATTTTAATATGTTTAATTAGTTTATTTGACTTGAACGATGAGCTAAGGTTAGAAAAGATAATAAAGTGCGTACAGGAACAAATTTCTTGGTTTACATATCGAAAGAAACAAATAGGGGCTGAACATGGGTCCATCTCAAAGGAGCGTTCAAATTCATTTAAAATTCTTTCGAAGATAAACATTTCTAAATCTGTTCGAAACCTATTCTATTAAGAAGAAATTAAAAAATAAAGTCAACATATGAATTAAAAATTTATGGTATAAAGTAAAACTTCATCATTAAATAACATCAGTCTTATAATTCTTCTCACATCGAATTAAATTTTCAAAATCCATCAATAAGAAAAACTCAAAAAATATATATTATTATCAAATATTTCTTTCTTTTTTTTTTTTAATTATATGAGTTTTTAAGGACAGCAATGTAACAGTCATTCTCCTCCTAAATCCATTTACTTAAATATTTCCTCTTTTGTCTTCCATTCCTTCCCCTTCACACTTTTCTTTCTCTTCTCTTTCTCTCTCTGATTTTTCTTGGAGTGTTTAATTGAACCTTCTCAATCATCTCTCCTACCCAAAACAAACAAAATACTTATCTTTTAATCATTGATTTAATGTTTATTTCCGGTAGAAACCCATCACGATGAAGACCACACCACCACCAGTAAATCCGACCACTTTCTCCTCTCCTGGATCCTTCTTCATATACTAACTAAAACCTATTTAACCAATCATTTACCTTTATTTATTCAATATATTTATCGAAACAAATACAATGATAACTTAAATATTAAATTCTGAATCAACCTTCGTTTTCTTTCCTTTTCATTTAGACTAATTAAACCCAACATAAAAACTAAAAAGTATTTTGCAATTTTCATTTGCTAGTTCACGAATTAAATATAACTATTTCTTGTCATTCACAAAAGCACCCAAAAACAGTGTAATGGTTTTAAAGAAAAAATTGAGAATTATCCTAAAAACTTGCAATGTATGAATCAAAAAAAAAAAATTCATATAAAGCATTCATTAGCCCAACATGCAACGAGCGTTACCACGATATGTATCACTATATAAATTCAACAGTTGCCTACACAACACAAGCACAAGCTGCCAATTTTAACTTCTGTTAATACAGATGTATAATTTCTCTTATTTAATTTGAAATGCTAGGATAAAAATATAGGGGCCAAAGTTTGTATAAGATAAAGAGTACAATCCAAGAGAGAAGAAGAATGCTTCAACCAAATCTAAAATACCAAATGCAAATTTCCTCATTCAAAATCTTCTCTAACTAAATGCAATCAAGATCCCAAATGGAACAATCACCTGGTATAATTCACCGATGTTAACAATCCTCTAGTAGTAAGGCATGTATCGCATTGGCCTTCTGAACCTAGGAACCTTCCTGCAAACATTAGAGGCAGCAGAACATTAAAAAAATGATGCAATGAATAATAAATGAACAGTCACACCAAAAGGAGAAGTGTGGGAAAAAACATACCCATATCCATAAGGGGAGTAGAAATAAGGGGGAGCATATGGTCTCCTAAACCGATAACCCATGTAAGGATTGAACCGCCTAGGACGATACTGTTTCATCCCAGGAACATTGGTCCTTTTGGGCAAAACCTGAAGGCATATCATGTATGAAACAAAAAATAATTATAAATTAAAAAGCAAAATATATTTCAATTAAACCCCAACTGATAAGCTTTTCAATTTATTCAATAAAGGAATAAAAACTTACCTTCAATTGACGTCCATGTAGCTCAGATTCATTCAGGAGCAAGGCCTCCTGTACGGCTTCTACTTCGAGAAATTCCACATAAGCAAAACCCTTTGGCTGACCAAACTTGTCTGTCAGAATAGTAACCCTATTTACTGTACCACAGGACTGAAAGTGCTGCTGCACTTCTTCAGGTGTGCATGCATAATCAACCTACAGGATGAAATTCAATGCAAGGTTTGCATACCAAGTTGCATCAGCAAGACTTATATGAATACAAATATAAATATAAAAAAGTTCCATGCAAGTATACTCTAATTACAAATCAGATTTAGGTAATGGACAGCCCAATGAAACATGTTTTTACAGATATTCCATGTGCTATCATTTTTCAGGTATAATTTTCCAATGCTACATGCATGGTACAATTCACAAGAAAGAGTCATGGTAATGCAAACAAAGAATATAGATTTAGTAAAATCAAAAAATTAAAATGGCATTGTGTGAAGAACTAGTTTGTCTATTATTACTCTGTTAAAACAAGCAATAGGGCGTCCTATATTTTTTTCATTCTAAATATTTCACTGTGATCCAGCACATTCAATATTTTTTGCACTAATAACTTTTATTTGAGATCTTTATTAGTTCATAATTCAGATTTCGAACTGCATATTAGCCTCATAAAAATTTTCAAATCATTTTAAGTGATGATTTGAAAATTAAACACCGTCTAAGAATTTTCAAATAGTCACTCAAGGGAGCATAACAGCAAACAAATCTACCAAACCATCTTGTCAGAGTCCATACATCAAACTTTTACTTACTAAAACATCACTCGTTCTTATCCCCACATCCATAAATTCAAACACAAATTTACAAAGTAGCAAGATATCTATCTTCATACACCAAATCATACCACCACCATTCCTTTTTTCCAGCAGCTCATCTTTACTTTGAGCATTTTTCCTCTGACCAATACAAGCAATTCTCTCTTCCTCGCCCAACCTCTTCTTACTCTTTTCTTAAGAGAGAAAAAAAGCATCACTGTGTTTCACCCTCCACTGAAAACCAGACAGTTACACTGCTGCTTTAATGCTTCTCCTTCAACATAACAATACAAGTACAGCCACTGAAATTCTGTAGTTTACTGCAAAAACTAGTGATAAGCACAACTCATCAAACAAAGCCTTAATTAACCATTTACGATAAGCTCCTATCAAATGTTTTATCTATGGGATGCATTCTTTTAGACAAGTAGTGATCCTCCGTCGATTTCTACTCCACCTTTAAGGACTGGAAACTGGCTAGATAGTGCCTTGTTCAAAGCTCACAGCAAATATTAGCAAACAATTCCAACAATTGCTTGACGAATCCACATCTTTTCATGATAAATAAAGACCGAGTACAAACAACTTGTACACACATAAATATACTTTTGTAGAAAAAATTGCAACACAAAAAAGTTCTAAAACTCTAAATTTAGTAAGACTAACAGAGAGCTTCCCGTAGAAAAGAGCTTTTGTAATAAAACACCAACTGTAATAAGAAAGTGAAGACATCTAAAATGTCATTGATACACGGATAGCACATGAAATCATTTATAGTAGCTCTTATCATTGAAGAAAATTCCAGCCAATTCAACTGAAAAGTTCATCAATAATTTTAGCGCTTCCAACTCATAATCAGAAGAGCTAATTAACTGATACGTAGAAAATGCTTTTAGAGAACAAAACAGACAACAAAAGGAGCATGACATTTTGTATTCACAAAGTTGTCATAGCTTAAAATTATTACAATTTTCAAATTGCTGTTTTTCTTCAGTTCAAATAACACAATAATTCAGGTTGCAACAACTTATGAGATTATTAAGACTTTAGTGAAAAGAAAAACATAATGGAGAAGTGCCCAGAGGGAACAATAAAATCAACCAAGTAAAAACAAGCTGGTTTGCATTTTAAGAACTCAATGTAAATTCACTTGTAAAGAGTAAATGCATATTTGTCAAATATTGCCAATATTTTGGATAAACATAAGTAGCAGACAAGAGATTATGACACCACAAAGAAGCAACAATCTTACACCCTTCACCACATTTGCCCAATGACCACACATTTCAGAAGCACCAACCACCACCAGCAGTGATGAGGCTCTGCAGTTTGTAACTTAGATTGCCTGTCCTGACTTGCCTCTGCTCTTCAATAGGAATAACTTCCGTTCTCACATACCATGGTTGAAGCATCTCAATTTACATACCATCTCCAGCATTCCAGCAACCTCCAATAAGCCTCTTGTTGGCTTTCATAAAACAACACAGCTTTGCGTTATTTTTTGTATTACACTTTGCTTTTCCTCTCTCTTATCTTTCATTTTTCCTTTTCTTTTTTTTTTTTTCAATATCTTTCTTTTATTTTTTTCATTTCTTTTGCATAGTTTTTTTTTTCTTTTTTTCCCTCTCCAAATGCTCTTTCATTCCTTTTCTTTTCCTCTTTTTTCTTTTTTTGTCCAGTAGATTCATCATATTATCCCCTCCTTTTTCAACTAATATGTTTTCATTTTCATTTCTTTTCGCTATTAGCATGCAGGAATTTTTAATCTCTCTCTTAATACAAGCTTATGTAAAGCAAAAAATGACTTTGGCCCACCCCCAAAAGACAGTACTACTATTCCAGCGCTAACAAACAGAGAACCTGAAGAATAAGGAGAACCCTGCGATCATAGTAAGACATAAAGTCAAACCATGATTCTGAATGATAAGAATCCAAATCAACAGAAGAAGCAAGGAAATTAGTGTAAATAATGTTTTCAAATGCTAAAAACAAAGCCCATGAGCAAAGCCTCAAACTCAAAACCAAGGCCTACATACGATACAAAACTTGTAATAGACTGCTCACCAGAAGGGAGCTAGAAGTTTGAAGTAGGGATGACTTTTCCCTTTTTTTCCCCTTCCCTATTTGTTGTGCGTGGAGAGAATTTGGTACATTGTTCTATTATTGCACACAGCACTAATAAATCTTACAACAGCTACAGTTTATAGCCTTGCCCATATATCTATATTCATCATATGTAATCCTCCATTACCAATTCATCAATTCAGAGTTGGTTAACAGTTGTGAATACCCTTGACTTGAAAAGGACAAAAACATATTCAGATTTAAAAGAGGCCAATAAAGTTGTTTTAGGTCTGAAATATTAAATTGTTAAGTAGAGATTAATAGCAATTGGTAAGAACCTAGGAGTACCAAGCAACTGTATGGTTTTCCGTGGGGCTCCATCCCACTTAGTTAATATGAATAGAAATATATAAGACAAGATTGGAGAAATGCCCATTATTCAACAAATGAAAAGTTTAAGAACTTATGAGCCACTTTGCAAAGGACCATTTAATTCAACTCCATAATTTAATTGCTCAATGACAGTGAGTCGTTCTATAGGAATGTTTTATATAATCACTAGGACAAATTTCAAGAGGTTAGAATATATATGAGCTGCTTTGCAATTTGCCTTCTTTTCCATGGCTTTCAAAAGCTTGCATAAACAACACATAACCAGACTGGAAAAAACCAACACAAAATCATATACACCTGTCAAATGATATTCAACATGGATGATGATCAAGGAGTCCATTACAAGCCCCTACACTTGAGTACCAGATATCAATAACCACCTACTCATCTGTTTTTTTTTTTTTTCCATGGGAATGTGTGTGTGTGTGTGCGTGTGTGAGCGTGTTTTTCCTATAAATCTATACAACCTGGAAGCTGTGCCTCCCACATACACGAGTATTCTACCCACATAACTTATAGTGATGGATGGAAGAGGGATAGTAATTCACGCACAATGAACCAATGACTGTGTTTAAGGTTAGGTAAAGAAAACAAACGTAGGGGGCAAACTAACACTCATAAAACCAGCTAAGATATCATATTCAAAAGAAAATCCTTAATGACCGATGCAAAAATGGCAGAACTACTTTCCTAAATTAGCCGGGGACAAATAAAAAGTTACAAGCATTACAGAGAAAAGAAATTTGATCGGGAGCTAAAAAAATTACAGAGTACCATGCAACTATAAGAGCACAGCGAGACATAAAAACAAGCTTCCTGGAAAATAACGTTGGTAGAAAAGGCGGGTAACCAAACAGAAGAAAAATTTCTCACATTGCCAACAAACACCGAACGAGAATCCGCTTCCTCTCTGTTGGCTTGGTTAGCAGCGGCACTAGCTGGATCTGTGTACAGACAACGCAGCAAAGCAACAAATATAAGTTTTACACTTCCAAACAAGCAAAACCTGAAATAAGAGATCAGCTAGACGACACGAAGAAATTTGAAGAAAGAATTACATACTTGACTTTAAATAGAAATTCAATAAACTTCAATACTCAACAATCAAAAGCAGCAGGAACAACCAAAATAACCAATCAATAAGACTACGTTTTCCTATCAAAAATTCCGAGTAATCAAATCGAAATTCATCTATAAATTTGGGGGGGTGACGATAAAAAAGAAGTCAAAACCTTGAACAGCACCCATCTCCTTCTCGACTTTAGCTTGCATCTCACGAAGAGCCGCCGCTTCTTCCTCCATCTCCTTCAACCTCTTCTTCATCTCATCCAATTCCTACACCATTACCCAACAGACATTATCCAACAGACATGCATCATTAATGAATTATATGCAAGTGATATAGTTAAATGCGTTTTAGTTACGGAATCCCCTAGGATCGATTAAATCAATCACTAGGGTTCTTACTATTTCTACAATTGAATCGAAAGAGAGAGAAAGAAAGAAAGAAAAACCTTGACGGCGTCGTCATCGGCGGCAGCCATATCTACGTCGGCGTTGTGAGGATCCATGTCGCCTTCCACGTCGGGAATCTCTCCGCCATACACCTCATGCTCCTCTTCCTCCATGTCTCTCTCTCTCCTGATGTTTCTAGAAGGTGGAAGATTAGTTTCAGTACGGGATATTCAGTTTATGTAGTGTGGGACACCATAGCCGTATACGAAGGGAGAATTGAATGAGTTATACGTTGTCGTTGCACACGTTAGAAACAAAAAATGTCTTATTTTGCTAGGTCCCTTACTATGAAGTCCATATTCCATAACACTCGAGACTCCCCAACGGTTAGGCTAAAATCTTCGGATTAAACTTTCCCAAACGTGAATAGAGATTTTTTTTAATAAATTTTTCATTTTTATCCTTTTTTTTCTCTAAATAATAAAAAATATTCTTATTTCAATAAAAAAAATATTTTTTATTGATTCGATTTATGAATAAATCCTTGAATTGAATTTATATATTGAATTTAGATAAATCAATTCCAAAATCTTATGACTAAAAAATTACCCTCAACTTTAAAGTTTTAAGCTTAGTTTGAAAAGGAGAAAAAGAAAAACAATGAAAGAAAATAAAAAAAATTCCCAATTTTCTTTTCACATATTTCGATATTATAAAGAAAAAAATATTTTCCTTTATTTTAAAAGGACAGAATTAAAAAAATTGAAAATTGACAATTATGCTATAAAAATTAGTGAAATTCTCTTTTTTTTTTTTTTTTGCTTTATAATTTTCTCTCAAAATTGAATAAATATAAAACATATGGCCTCTAGTGATGAATAAGTGTAATATTACTCCATTCAAGAATTTTTTCTCATTTTCCAAATAGAGGGAAATAAATTCACTTAAGAGTCCATTCGGAATAAATGAATTGCACAAAATTTTGTGAAATTCATTTGAAAATTCAAAATTTTGTGTTTGGAATGAAAAAAAAAATATGGATTTGAATTTTATGAATTGAATTTCATGGAATTGGATTAATTTAATTTAAATCTTATTAAAACTGTTGGAATTTGTAAATGAATTCCACATATTAACCCACTAATATTTATATTGACTAAACTGTCATTTCACTCAAATATTATTGTCTAAACTGTCCTAATTTATTTTTTTTCAATATTTTTTTAAAGAGTATGAAGTTGCTGTTGTATATGACTAATCAAAATGAATTTTTAATTTTGAATATATTTTAATCGATTAATAAAAATAAAATTTAAACATTTACAAGGACATGAAATTTGAAATTTTAAAAAATTTAATTAATTAATTATGGTGGAATATGAGTTATTTATTTATATTAGTATTTTTGTTAAATTAGTATATCAAGATTATTTTAGAAAACAAAAATAAATAAATTTTCATCTAATAATTGTTTCAAACATAATTTTGTGGAATCCAATTGAATTTTTTTATTTTAAATTATAGGACGTCAAATATAATAAATTCATTTATAAATGAATTCTATTTAGAATTTATTTATAAATGAATTATATAATTATAGTTTATGTATTCCAAACGATACCTTAGAAATTTTTTCTATTGTTATTTTCTTTCATTCAAAAAAATTCTAAACAAGAAAAACACTCTCCTTAGATATTTTTAGTTAATTCCCTCCATTCAAAAAACATATATACTCTTATCGAAATGGTTTGGAGATTTCGAGAAATCCATCATATTATTTGAGTTGTAACTTTAATAATAATCTTATAGATCTAAATTTTTTAATAATTAATTTTTAAAGATTTATCTTATCTATATCAAAGAACGATAACTCAAAAAACATTTAAGCATTATATTTACGAAAAAATCATGTTAACAAATAAGTGTCACATTTGTGAATTTTAAAAATAATAATTTTCTTTTTTCATTTTTACCATTTGCAATGATAATACATTAATTATTATAATTTTCAAAAATTTCTCTCTTTATCGTAAATCAGAATAATATAGTCAATTTACTTAAGTTTATTATAAGTTAGACATATTAAATTATTTTCTTAAGGGACGAAAAAAAATACAAATGTGACATTTATTTGTTAACGGAGAGAGTAATTTTCTCAAATCCTAATATTTCCATTGTTTATAGTAAAATTCAATAAATAAGGTTAAAAATTAAAAAATGTATTAAATTCCTTCTTAAATTCTAAAAAATGACATTTACAGAAAAACTTTAAATGGACTGGATGAAATATTATTTATGTATTGAATTTAATCTACACGAGTTTACATATTGCATTTATGATCCAATTCAATCTGTAAATTAAATTATGATTGACTCAATTTAATTTATTATAATAATTATTACACAATCAACTTAATTTAATTGTTATTATTCATCTTCTCTTCTTGCATATTCATAAATTATATACACTCCTAAGGTCCCATGAAACTAACATCCAAAAGAAATTAGTCTCATTCTAAAAAGAGTTTGAAAATACAAGGAAAAAAAAATAAAAAAAAAGAAAACCTATAAGTATTCTTAGATGCCTATCTCCACTTGCAAGAACTGAGCACTGACAAAAGATTTGATGATAGGCTTAAGCTTCTCAACTAATTTTATGATACCCAAAAACATAAGACGATAAAGAATCACCATTCCAAATAAAATAGAAAGATCAATCCATTTCGAGTAACCCATTTCTACTTGCCAAAAGCTTGTCAAAATTTCTTCACCACTGACAGTAGCTGGCCCTCCAACTTTATCATTAGGAAATGTCAATCCTTCAAACTCATTCTTATAAAATCCTTGATTTGCATACTTATGAAATGCAATATAGTACATTGGATATCTCCAGAAAGGCTTAGGAAGATCCTCAGGTAACCGAAAGAACCCTCCATTTAACATCATCACTCCTTGAATTCCAGCGCCTGTTATAATCCCCATCAAGAAATCTGGTACTATACTCGCAACGATCATCATCAAGCTTTCGACGAGCATCATGCATATGAAGAGTACTAATGCGAAGTAGACAAAGTGATCTATGCTCTTCTGAAGGCCAACCAAGTAATAAGCTATAGCTCCAGGGATTAAGGAGATCATAAGTAGATATGGAAGGGAAGAAAATGTATTTCCAATGACGAAAGCACCAACACCATAATGCCCGTTTAATCTTTCTCGTCCAAATATCTGGTTTTTAGTAAAGAAAAAAAAAAAATCAAATCATAATGCTGGCGCCAAGCCAGGATTTAAATTTGAGGTGGAAAAATGAGAATTACCTTCATATCTTCGACAAAAGAAGGGAATCCACCAATTGCCATGAAAGTCAAAAATGCAGCAACGAACATAAGCATTGAGCCTCTAGCCTGAAAATTCAGTACAGTAGTGGATATAATTAAAACTATGATGGTCTCGAATTTGAAGCATTAAGCAGTTATGTAATATGTAATATATACCTGAATTGAACCATATGTGAAGCCTATATCATGAAAGATTGTCCCTACACAGAGACACAGTGCAATATAGACTGCAAGGCGAAGCCAGTAATAGCCTAAGTCACGATACATGTTAATGAAGGACCTCTTCGTAAGAACAATGCATTGTGTAATGAAGCTTGCTTGGCTTCCTTTCTTCCCCAATATTTCTCCATTCTTCAATAGCAGGAAAATAGAACAATCAAGTGAAGTTTTGTCATTAATTCCCTTTGAACAGCATTTTTCAACCATTTAAATTGACAGCTCTATATATTCAAAAATGTGTGTGTACCTTTTTCGATATATAAGCCACTTGGTGTTGAACATCCTGGTAAATCTCTGATGATTTATATGACTTGATAAGGACATTAATAACATCCTCAGTCCTTCTGGAACCACCAAGCCCTTGTTCAATGTCCTTATCATAAATAAAAAAAAAAATTAGTTAAATGTAAGTTTTTTCTAAATGACGGAGAGGACTTGAACCAGGGGATTTACATTTGCACTATATGACTATATATCAATTGTTTATCTGAAATGAAGAGGAGAATATTCCATATATTTGTGTAGTTTATCTGAAAAGAAAATTTATTTACCACATCGAAGTCCTTGTTTATGATCCTAAGGTAGTGATCTGATGGGTTCCAGAGAGTAGGGCAAGGGAAGCCATTTGAGGAGAAAAACTGCAACAAAGTGAAATTTTATATAATTCATTAATTAATTTCTTGAAAAATCAAATCTATATCCTTAAAAAAAAAAAAATCAAAACTAAATGTATAATACCTGTTCTGCCATTGTAACAGGACCAAAATAGACTGTCCTACCAGAAGACAGTAAGCAGAGATTATGGAATAGCTCAAAAACTTCAGTACTAGGTTGATGGATTGATGCAATAACTGTCCTTCCATCCTGCTTCGCAAGTTTTACAATACGGTTCATGACATGATAAGAAGCTGCACTATCAAGCCCACTGGTTGGCTCATCAAGAAACAGAAGCTTTGGGCGAGTCAATATTTCAATGCAAATGCTAACTCTTCTCTTTTGTCCACCACTAAGGCCTTTTGAGCTCCAACCTCCAATTCTTGTGTTAACTGAGTCTTGTAAACCCATTTCTCTTATTGTCGTTTCAGCCCTTTCCCTCTTTTCAGATTTTGACATGGAATTTGGTAGTTGAAGCTGTGCTGAGTAATATACAGCTTCTTTTACTGTTAATGTTGTCATTAGAATGTCGTCTTGAGTCACGTATGCCTGAACCATCACAAATCAGAGTTACCAAACACCAGTAAATATTAGTATATTTATTTGGTTAATTTGGTTTAGACTTTAAGACTTAAACCCCAGACTTTCAGTTTAAACTCGATATGAAAGCGGCCGTTGTCCATTATCTTTATGTACATATTTCATAGATTTATTTCTACAACTGCTATCTATCTGTCTTGACAGGTTGGTTCAATTCTCAGGGAACCAGAACTGCTGTCTATCTATCCGTTTGGATAGCAATGGATGATGGGGGGCTTTACCTTTATTAATTACTAGTTTATTAAAATATTTGAGGAGGGTGAGATTTATGAAGAGAAAAAGGTTATTCTTATACTTTTAAAGAGTCACTCAACTTGTAAAACATGTTTGAATTTAGCAGAATCCGTAGAAACATGTTTGAATTTAGCAGAATTTGTACAAAAATACCGACAGAAAAGAGTAATATACAAAATTGCAAAATCCCGAAATGACATTAATCATGTAATATAAAAATAAAAATAAAAAGTAAAAAGAGATGAAAGTATGTAGTTGACACAATATTATTTAACTCCAGGCCCATTCAATCAACATCATATTTCTTCTTTCTAAGAGTCAAAATTAAGAACCAGATGTACTTTTTTGACTTTATCTAAAAAATTGTGATTTGCCTGCTAAAAGCATTATTTTTCAATATGCTGGAATAATATTTTTAATTTTTAATTATTTGAGTAATTTTCCTTACCGATGTTCCAAAGGCAAGTGTCTCTTGACGACCATTGACTAGGATTTTCCCACTCTGTTTTGCATTTGAGCTTAACCTCCCTGCAATAAGTTCTCCTCATTAGCTTCTAAATTCGCAATAATAAAATAACATTAGTATTAGGTAACAAAAACTAATTTATTGCAAATGCCAAAAAAGTACTTCCACTGGGTATAAATAAATATATAATATTTTTTCCTTTCTAATTTAAATATATGAATAGAATCTTAGTTTGAATATGAAAAAAAAGAATCATCACAATATATAAATATTCGGCAACACATATTTGGTACGTGAAATAGCTACTAAATACACCTGTGAAAAAGAGCAAAAAATCTTAACTGCGATTAAACCCCAAATCGAATTGGACGGTCCCTAATAATAAGATTCAAATTCAGGTGATTTATAGAAAAGAAAAGAGCATTACTTACCAGCCAATGCATCGAGAAGAGTTGACTTTCCAGAACCTGAAGGTCCCATAATAGCCAACACCTCTCCTGGCTGAGCATATCCAGTTAGCCCTTGCAAAATTGGCCGTCGGCCATTTCTCCGGTCACCCTCTACCGTAACCCACAAATCGTTCCATGTCAAGAAAAAACCCTTTTGCTGAATATCTCCTTTCAAGTTCCCAACAGCCGGTTCCATCTCAACACTTAGAGATGGCGGCTTGTAACTATTACACTTAAAACTAAATGGAAATATTGATTCCTCGTTAAGTGAATGATTGCAGTCTTCATCTTCCTCAGGATTTATGCTCTGTGCCTCTAACTTATCGTCTTCAATTTTCGCTGGGCTTGGATTTGGTGTCCATTTGGGAACTATAGTTTTAGAATCCATTTTGCTAGTAATATTTTTAGAGCAGAAGATGTTTTAGAGATATTGAGCGTTCAGGTCATGTTTTCAATATTTATAGCCTGCGAGTATCGGAAAGTAAAATGCAAGCTTACCAAATTCTGTCAAATTTTAAAAGACAAAATAAAGAAGCTGTTATAAGAGGGAGGGGGACACCAAGGCTGCTAGATATCTAAGTCTATTTTGGAAAATTCGAAACAAGACAAATAGGTAGGGATGGATGGTGCGTTGAAGTGTAGGTTGAGAATTTTCAAAACGCAGTCCTTGACTCTCGGTCCAATCTGATTTCGATTCTATCTCACACTGAGTTAGTCTGAACAGACGATTCTAATCATAGTTTTTGGTACCATACGAATTATTTTTTCAAATAAATTTAAAATTTTGATTTTAAGGTCATGTTTTTCTTTTAAAGAAAGTAACGGGAATTTTAAAAAGCATTAGTAATTTTATTTTGAATAATTTTTGGAATATTTATACTCATAAAAGAACTAAAATTAATTAATTTTTACAGAAACATGCAAAATAATTAAATAAATTATCATTTTATTTGTCTAAAAGTTATTAATTAAATAAATTGTTAGAAAATTTTGAAAAATGCTCCAAACAATGTAATTTTGAACTGAGTAAAAAATTTAAAAGAAAAAAAATATTAAACTCCCATTTGTATCAAACAATATAATTTTAGACTAAATATTTCACTTTTTTATCATTTTAATTTTTAGATTTTTAAATTTTTAAGTGAAATGTATTTTAAAAAAAATTGAGTAAAGTGTATGGTGTAATAAAAAATTATTAAGATTTTTAGGGTATATATAATAGGCTTAGTGATTATAAATTTTGAAAATAAAAATAAAAAATTTTTATTTTAACCAAATTGAAATCACCATTAACTGCTGAGTTTTAGTCGATTTAGGTTCATATCGTAATATTCATATAAACCTTAATTGATTCCGGTTTAAAACTTTAAACTGATAATTTCAATTTAATTTCAATTCATCTAAATATGATTTTATTTCAATTTGATTTCGATTTAAATCAAATCGATGGTTCTGCGCATTGATAGCTTTCCTACTTGTTAGTCAAATTAGGTTCTAAAATTTATTGCGCGGTGCAATCTATCAACAGGACCCTATTGAGAGTCATATGATGAGATATTATAACAAAATCAAAAGTAAATTGATTAAATTATTATTTATTTCTAAATCAATAATTACTTGTAAAAATATTTATTACACTAATATAAATGAGAATAACATTAAAACAATATTATTTATTATTTGTTAAAATATTCAAAATAATTTATATTTTAAAATAAAATAATGACTTAAAAACGACATATATTTTAAGGGAAAACAATTACTTTACCTCTGAGATTTGACGAAATTATTTAAATAGTCATTGCATTTTAGACGAATATCTAAAGTTGATGGCTATCAATATAAACAGTTCCTCCATTCAATATGGAGGGATTTTCCTGTTAAGTCATAAAGAAAGGATGAAAACACCCCGTGACAATATGAAATCTACATGCCCATCCTTTCCCTTTCCTATATGGCCCCTCTTTTCTATCCCTTCAAAGAAAGCTAATTTTTCAACATTGACGAATGAGATTCAAATAAAACCAAAAGAACTCTTTGAAAAATCAAAGGAATATTTACTTTATTTGTTGAAGGAATATATTGAATTAAGTCTAGCCAGAAGTCCAAAACCATGAGTTGACGAACAAAAGAAGTTGAATTTCCCCTTGTCATCTAAGGCTGCACCAGAAGAATAAGGCTTGATTCTAATATCAAGTTTATAACAGACCATGCCTAGCAAAATATTATTCGCTTTGAGTCGAACTCATTCAGGTCCGCACGTTTTTATTTTTGGACTATAACCCACTCTATAATTCAAAAAGTCTCTCGCTAGTCTAAGACTTGCTCATCCTTATGTACTTCACTTTCACTTTATATTTAGCTAATGTGAAATTCATCTAAGTTAAGCTAACATTTCAAGTTAGGCTAACATTTCAAGTTAGCACCTTCACTGGTGCGTATGTTACAAAATATGTTTTATTATCGATGTTGCTATAAAGGAACTTTGATTATTTTCTCGAATGAGCATTATTCGTACAAGTATATAGTTTTAACCAATACGTTAATTTATAATTATTGATTTTTTTATGACATACTTTGCATATTTTCGTTATTTGTTATCTACTCGTGGTTTATACTATTTTTTTTATATAATACTAAGTATTGGTTATAATTTTTCTCTTATATTGACTAGATTTTTATAATATAACTAGTCACGTGCCCGCTGGATGTGCGAATTATAATCTTTCTGTTAATGATGATGAAAAACTGGTGCACTACTCCACTAACGTTTGGGTATATAAATTCCAATTTTGGAAGAAAACTAAATAAAAGGATATAGAAAAAAGGTTGACAACCCAAATTTAACCATGCCAAAGGTCCAATTCATATACAAACACAGTAAATAAAATTGATAAAATGAAAAATTATTTTCATTATTTATAAAAAGAATAAAGTTTAAGAAAAATTAATAGAAAGCAACAAACTCACAGATGTCATAATAGTTAATAATACAAAAAAAAAAAAAAAAAGATCTTATTACCGGATTTCTTTCATTAAAAGAAATGGGTAATTTTTGTAAACCAAGAAAATCACTAAATTTGGTGCAACTATAAATAATGTGGCGTGTTTGAAAATCTCAATAATAGACTGTGATAAAAGCTTCTATTATTTTTTCTCTGCCGTGTTGTTATTGATTTCCGTTGGCTTTCTCTCAGAGGAAAGAGAGAAAGGAAATGAAGGAATTATTTATTTTTATGACCAATCTTTATGTTACACTATTTTCTTATGTTTTATTCATGATCTATTTATTCACATTTAAGGCAAAAGCTAAGATAAATTGATTTGTGAATTGATATACACCAAAAAAAAAAAAAAAAAAAATGTTACTAGCACCAATGATCCTGTCACGGTCTGTCACTAATTAGCGACAACTGTATCGGTCGCAAATGATATTAAAGGGTAACCTACGTGCTGTGGCATGTCAGTTTAGCAGCTGTCGCCAATCCTTAGTAAGATAATACCTACTACAACATTAAATTGTTTATTGCATTTATAATTACTTGTAAGATTAATTATATAGCAATCTGAAAGTCAAGAATCTCCTGAGCATGTCTAGTAATAAGAAACTAAAGTCTATCATTAATGCCATGTAATGATTAGTGAGGAATGAATAATGGCAGTGGTTATTGTATCTTTAATGCCATGTAAAGAAATAATGATGGACAAATTGGTGCCCTTCAAAATGATTTGCACATCTAAAAAGGATTGTCGGTTTTATTTTCATACAGATCGAGAGGATAACAATTATTATAATTAAAGATAATTTTATTTATATAATTTTTATATTATGTTCATCATAAATAATTTAAGAGTAATTATTTCGTTTGAATAATAAATAATAATTAATAAACGTTACTCCCTCCATTCTATTTAATTATAATTGCGCACTAAAATCTCAATATCAAATTTAGATTGAAAAAATTGACATAAAAGTTGAAAAAAAATATTAGAGCCAAAATTTTTTACCTCAAATTTTTCATTTTGCTTCTCCAAATTTACAGGTAAAAAAGTTGAAATTTAGAGCTAAAATTTTCAAAACTGAATTCATTTAAATAGAGAAGAATTCACAACTTTAAAAATTTAATTCACGAATGCTATGAACACAGTCTTTTCTTTTGATTTAAATACAGTTTCTCAAAATTTGCTTGCAATTTTAAAAATTGTACTCAATCAACCTTAGACTTGATCTCCTCGTCATCCATTGAATAATCGTATTTTGTGGAATTTAATACCACAAAACCACCAATATTAACATTCTAGAAGAGATACGAAAAGGCAACAAAAGGAATAACATCATTGAAGATGTGAAAAATATAGTTATATGTTGTTGTGTTTTGAAACTGCGAAGAGTGAATTAAATGCTTGCAGTATTAATAAAGTTACAGACAATTTATTCATATTCACTAAGACAGTTTATAAATTTTGGCATGATGCAAAAAATGGCAATGGATTTAATACTGGAATAGAAGGTCTGTGGAACAACCAACCTTGACATAACATTGACCTAAATATTTTATACCTTAATTTCTTTAGAGCTATAGATTCAATCAAATACAAAAAGGCTCCAAACACTATTGAGCAACTGATTGATGTTCTTATTAAAGCTTATTATGAATTTTCTACTTTCGATTTGAACGAGGTGTTTTTGACATTACAAACTTGTATGGTTAATATCATTAGTGAAATGGAGATAAAAACTGCAAAATCAAGCACGTGTCCAAGAATAGCCTTATAATGATGGTTGTTTCTCTGATGTAATTGAAGTTTATAGTCAAATGGTTAGGAAAGCCGCAATAAAAGTGCTACATCCACTACTCAATATGTTCACTGATTCTTAATTTATGTTGCATATATTTTTAATATATGTGTGCTGTCATATAAAAATATTCATATATTTTTATTGTATGTATGGACTAACTAAAAAGTAAAGTTATTTATTAGAACTAAATTATAAGTGTGTGCAATTATTTAAATGTGTCCACATTTTATTACAAAAGTTTGCAAACAACATTACAAATATCAGCACCAATCTTCACATTAGTTATCTCATTATAAGAAGCAGCAAACACAATTAAATTAATATTTGTAAGTAAATTTCACTATATATGCACACTTAAAATTTAAGCATAAATTTTTTAGTGAAACTTTATTTGTGTGCATAATATACTTGAATCTCACATTTTCTTAATGCATAGTACGATCAATTTTTAAACATTAAATGTCAACTATAATAATGTTTATCACTTTCTTAAAATACTCCAAAGTCAATATTTAATTTATAAATCAAAGAAAAACATATTAAATTTTTTGTTTTGACACTAGTCTCAAAGTTACCGTATTAGAAAATTTTCTCTATATAAATAGAATGGAGAGAGTACTAAAATTTAATAAAGGTATAATAGAAAATTTAATGAATAATTATAATGAAAAAAGAAAACAAATTATATTTTGATACAAACAAAAAAGAAGAGGAACTTTTTTTTTTTTTGAAAGGAAGAGGCTATATCCCAATTAGAATCATTTGTCATTTGAAGTCACGGGGTGGAATTTAGGAGTTGAGCAAGTGATCTCTTGTGAGCTTCTTCATGGTTTCAATTATAAGGTTTTGATGCTTTAAGTTTACTTAATCAATCATCATCTAATCTTTCATTTTGGAACAAAAATAGGCCTAATAATTGCAAATTTTGCTTATTAGTTGTATTATATTCCAAATATTATAATCTAATTGAATAAAAAATCTCATTTTATTTCCTTTCGTTTTTCCAAAATCGTTTGAATCTTGAATCTTTCTTTTTCTTTAAAACTTCAATCTTGATTAATTATTTCTTTTATTTTTCTATGTTTGTGTAGATTACAATATTATTAACAAATTACAAGTAAAACCGTATAAAGCTTTTTCTTTAATTTTTTCATTGAAAAATAGAGAAAATAAAATATTCTTTAATTTAATTAATTACTCCTTTTTATCTGAAATGTTCATTTTTTTTATATTCAATAAAATTAATTATTTTAATATATATTAAATATTTAATTAAAATTCCATTGAATATTAAAAAAGAATAACATTTCATAATCTATTTTTTAAAACTGTAAATATTAATATAAATCATAGATTACCAAACAATATAAATAATAGAATTTTTTTTTTACCTCAATCAAAACACTAAACGCTAAATTAGAAGTTTTTCCATAAAAAAAACTAAAGTAAAGTTTCATAATCATCTCCCTTAAACTACATTAATCGTAAAGCGAAGAATTTAAAATCATAGAAATAGTGTTTTTCACCTAATTCAAAATGCTAATAATTGAACGCCAATGGCACCAAACGTTGACCTCCAATATCGATAATGAAATCAAATTGATCGTCATCATATGTTTCCTTTTTGGCGTACGTATGTTCTCTGTGTAGTAATAGGAAGAATTACAATTATAAACCTAATCATAGAAAGTGAAATGTTTTAATTCGAATACACTAATATTCTTACTATTTGCATTTTATCCTAAATTTGTATAAAATCTACCTTCTATGTTTCATACTCATCCCAATTTTAATTATTAATTATCATATTTTGTTTTATAAAATATTTTGCAATTGAATTAATAAATGCTAATAAATAAATATTCTGCAATTTAATTAGTAATTATCATCCCAATTTTAATTATAATTTATTTATAAATAAATTTGTCATGTTTGATATGCTACAATTTAAAATAAGAAATTCAATTGAATTTCACAGTAAAATTATGTTTGAAACAATTCTTAGATGAAAATTCATTTGTATTTATTTTCTAAAATAACCTATATAAAATATTTTAATAAAAATATTAATATAAATAAATCATATTTTACCATAATTAATTAATTAAATTTTAGTCATTGTAAATGTTTAAATTTTATTTTTATTAATAAATTAAAATATATTTAAAATTAAAAATTCATTTGGATTAGTCATATACAATAGCAACTTTATACTCTTTAAAAAAGATATTAAAAAAAATAAATGAGAATAATTTAGTCAATAATATTTGAGGTGAAAGTGCAGTTTAGTAAATATAAATGTTAATGCGTTAATATATAAAATTCATTTGCAAATTTCAATAATTTTAATAGAATTTTGATTAAGTTAATCTAATCTCATAGAATTCAATTCATAAAATTTAAATTTATATTTTTTTATTCAAAATATAAAATTTTGAATTTTTAAATGAATTTTATAAAATTTTATGAAATTCATTTGTTCGGAACGGATTTAATAAAATTTCTTTTTTTTATAAAGCCGTGAAATTTAAATCATAATGAAATTTATGACTCATAAATTGCTGACCTATTTTTTTAATCAAATAAAAAATCGGACAAATTCATAGGATTGAAAAACTCTTTATCGGTAAATATAGGATTTATAAATTTTATCAATCCGTGTCTATATTTATACTATATAATCGGATTGGATTGGATGAGATAGAACGAGAGAGAGAGAGTGCTAATATATCCTCTCTGTTACCATTCCTTGCTGTAGTGAAATTGAAATTTTGATCGATGGAAGTTTGCAAAAGAAAACACTGACAAAAAGAACCAAAGTCCACCTGCAGACAGACAGCTCAACCGGGACATCCGCGCACTTCTATGTCCCGTTAATATCGCTATCAACTCTAATTAACTATACTTTCCATAATCAAGGAATATTTACTGACGCCACATCACCAAAATAGGATTAATTCCACTGACGTGGCAAGCGGAGGACAGCTGGTTTACAGATAATAGTTTAAAACGGCATCGCACTGGATTATTACCCTAGTTCCATGATTGCGCTTTGCTGATAAAATTTTAGCTTTAGCGTCCTTTTTACACAATCACAGGAGAAGACTATTAAAGACTAGCTAGATCTACTGAAGCACTGATCTCTCTCTTTCGTCCAACCGATAAATACAGAAGCAGTTTCAGAGACAGAGAGAGAGCTGCGCTTTAATGGCCATTGGAGGAGGATATGGTGATCCGAGCCAGAAGATTGATTATGTGTTCAAGGTTGTGTTGATAGGAGACTCAGCAGTCGGGAAATCGCAAATACTAGCTCGATTTGCGAGGAACGAGTTCAGTTTGGACTCGAAGGCTACAATAGGCGTCGAGTTTCAGACTCGAACTTTGGTTATTCAACACAAGAGCGTCAAGGCCCAGATCTGGGATACCGCTGGACAAGAACGGTATTACTCTTTCTTTTATTTTCCTTTTATACTAATATTTACTCCTAGTGTTTGTTTGTATTGTAAGTTTTATTTGTTTAATAATTCATTGGTTGTGTGTGGCTTTGTTTTGTATTTGATTTTTTTTATTTTATGCGTATCAAGATATTAAGTTTATTAAAAAAAGAATTTCCAATTTTGAAATTTAGTTGTGGTTGTGCGATTATTGAATTTACTATTGCAAATGCAATTAATGTTTAGGCCAAAATATTTTTTATTTTTTTGTTAATTTTAGCCGATTTGATAAGTAGATCTAATTGACGACCATATGTCATCGACACTAATTAAGTAATTTGATCTCAGTCCTTGCCCAATTACCATTGCCATTCCTTCACCTTTGACAAAGTTTGAATCTGAGATAACATGCTCTAATGAAAATTTTCTGCTTTTGCCTTCTCCTCCTCTTTCTTTTTTTTGGTTTGAGTGGGAGGGTTGCTATTTGCGAGTTCTGATTGGACTTGATTCAATTTGAAAGAAGAAATAGTTTTGACTCGCTTAATGTTATTTTTGGTATTACACGTCAGGAGCGGTTCTAGGAAGACCTGTTTGAGTGCAGCAGATGACCTATCCAAGGTTAGGTATTCGATTTGCAAAAAAAAAAAAAAAAAAATAATGGGGAGAGAGTTATGAACCCGAAACAAGATTACTCTTATATATAAAATGGGTGTGGAATATTCATGGAAAGGAAAGGTTACCTTTTGTATTGGGGTGGATCCATCCTTGAGTGGGTTTCCTATTTTAACTGTGACTCACCAATTTTGTGGTTGAAGTCTTGTCTGTGACATTTCACATACTTTATTGCCTTGATGTTGCTCTGTTATTAAAGCCATGAGAATTTAGGAGTTCCAAAGAATTTCAGCATTCTTCTGTTTGCATTTGGATTGGCACAATGCGCAATGCCACTTAATAACTATATTTTAACTGTATTTGCTTTTAATATCTTGGAGCTCTATTGTTAAACAAATATCTTTTGAGCCATTCCATGTTTTGATTCTTATGAAATTATAGTATCTTTTTCCTGCATCAGCATCACCATCGGTAGGGCTGATATCCTCAATATTGATGCCCGATTCTTTTTTCTAATCATCCATTGGGACCCACATAAACTTAAATAATATGCTAACTCCAAATTATCAAGAATGAGATGTTTAACGTAATGAGAACAAAGATTTTTTTTTTCTGTATTGTTTTTGGAAGAATGGATGGAGCATTCTTTTTGTTAAATCGCATTCTTGTAACATGTTAATGGCATTGATGATTTATTATGTGTTATTGCTGGAGCAGCTATAGAGCGGTCACAAGTGCATACTATAGGGGTGCTGTTGGAGCAATGTTGGTATATGATATAACAAAACGCCAGACCTTTGATCACATACCTCGTTGGCTGGAAGAGCTGCGAAGCCATGCTGACAAGAATATAGTTATCATTTTGATTGGTAACAAATGTGATCTTGAGAGCCAGCGAGTGGTTCCTACTGAGGATGCTAAGGAATTTGCTCAGAAAGAAGGACTATTCTTCTTAGAGACTTCTGCATTGGAATCTACTAATGTTGAGAATGCCTTCTTGACTGTGTTGACGGAGATCTTTAACATTGTAAACAAGAAGACATTGACTGCTGGTGAAAACCAAACAAACGGAAACCCTGCATTGTTGTCAGGCAAGAAAATTGTCATTCCAGGGCCCGGACAAGAAATTCCCGCAAAAAGCAAGTGTTGTAGCTCATTGTAATTTGTTCAGACATGGATTTCAAAATATGTGTTTTCTGTTCTATGCTCCTAATAGCAATTTTGAAAGGTGTGACGTGTTTTTCTATAAATTTTTTATTGATTTAGTTTATTTTGCATGTTTTAAGGAATGAGTTGCAGGTTATGATTCCACTTCGGATATTCTCAAGTATGAATTTCTCAATCTAATTTGATGACTGTTTATGACCCTTTAAATGGCTGCAATGCGAGTTCCCCATGTATAGCAATTCTCTCTCTCTCTCTCTCTCTCTCTCTCTCTCTCTCTCTCAGGCGAAAGGTGAAGGATATAGTATTATGTGTGCGTGTGCGTGTCTGTGTGTATAGGGGTTGGTTTTTTCCCTTTCCTTTGCTTTTCAGGCTTCAATATAACAATTTTTGTTTCCTTTGTGAGCGCACTATTAGCACGTCAGATGAATATGGACAGTGACCGCCTAAGATTTCATTTTTGCAACGAGATTTTCTTCATTAGTTACATTGATATTAAAAGCAAAATAAAATGATTGTCGACCGAGTCCAATGCTATAAGGGAACTGCCATTCAGTAATTCAAGACTTGTCATTTTCACTCAAATGTAATTCAGCAGCAAAAATTTCAACCTGTCAAATTTTAAAATTTGCCTACAAGAGCAAAAACTTATGGTCATTTCCATATATAGGAAACAGCCAAGAACATTGTAAAATTTTAACCCAAGGGAGTGCCAAAGGAAAGGAATGTTGTGATGTATCAATTGCAACAACAATGCCAATGCCTATCGCCTAATGCAAGTAAATTAGTATACAAACTCAAATTTTATAACAATATCAGACATCTATTGCTTTTTTAGTAGATTCAGATTCCTCAGACTTTTTCATTACCATTAGCAGCCTGCACTTCATTACCATTGACAATGTTTTCTAGCATCAAGGAGCCTTTTCCAGTCTCCATCCGTGCCAAAAGTCTTTCTAACAGTTCTTGAGAGTCAATTGCGGTGACCATTACACTCAAGCTGGCCCTGCCCTTCCAGCAGCCAATGGCTATTGTAGAAGCATCTACCTGCCCAGGATCTGATGAACTTTTGTCGTCTGTGAAAAAATAATAATGTTAAATCACATGTTTACACACTTAATTATTCTATTTGACATAGTGTGCTACTGACCTCTCAAGACAATCACGCAGCAACCCATCATTAGCTTTGAGGCCTTCTCTCCAAACTCAGAATCAACAAAGTCCATGAATTTGATAGCTTTATACTGCAAAAGATGCTTGAAGTCTACTAGAGAAGCCCATAAGATCTGTTTGCTAATGTGAGGAAGAATAACTGGCAATCCTTCAGATGATATCCGAAAGGAGCATGGAGCAGTCGTACCTTCTCTTGATGATTGTCTCTCCTTTAGAAGAAAAAATGATGAAATAAGTTATCAGGCTATCAGGTCTCTTTATGAAGGATTTTCAGGGAAAATAAGGTTTGGTAGGTTAGCAATTTTCATCATGCCCGTGGATTTGTAGACTGATTCTTTTGAGTTTGTCAATCTACTTGGGATAGCACCAACAAGCCAAGGAGGAGGAAGAAAGTAGGTAAGAGACTACAAGCATGACTATTGTGAGGAATATACAAAACAAAATAAAATGACAAAACCAGTTTAAATTTTTACTTACAAACATTTTCAGGCCAACTGAAGATATCTTAAGCTGCTGGCCAACAAGGAGATTCAGCTCAAGTACATCCTTGACCGATTTTGAAATATAGTAAATTCTCTTCACATGGTTATTATCATTATTTCTTGAGATTAGGTGACCCTCAAATGGAAATGACTCATCAATACCATAAAATTCCTTTATGCAATTGATAATGGCTTCATCTTTGAAGAAAATAACAGGGTCGACCCCTTTCCATTTTCCTTGAATTTGCGATTTTCTCTTCCCTATGGCCCTCCCAGATTGAGTCTCTCCATTAACTGCTGTTTGAGCTTCCTCTGAACCATTCTCATCACATGTATTACAAGAATCAGGTTCTAAATCAGCCTTGTCCACCTCATTCTCAATTAAATCAGCCTCCAAAGCTGCTTCAGAAAATTTTTCTGATGCAATGTCTTCTGATTTTAGATCTGGCCCATTATTATCTTCACTAACCTGATCTGATAACTTTTGTTGTGGCTCCTTATTTTTAGTTAACAAACTTCCTCGCCGACGTGATTTCTCCTGAATGACTGCAAGAAAAAGATAATTAGATACCATATAATCAAATGTCAAACAAGGGAAAAGCACATGCATGCACAAGGGAGGTAGATTGAGTAAAATGAATAATGAGGTGTAATAGTAGTTCTTCTCACAACAGACACATCATAATCTCTATGAGGCAGCAAGAAAGCATTCTACTAATGCCAGGTCAAAAATATAAGCAAGGTTGAGCACTATCCAGTTGAAAGAAAAAAAAAAGAAAAAGAAAAAAAAAAGGCAACCAACTGATTTCCGCTAGTTCGGTTATTTCACTTTTGGTTTTAAATATTTTCCTCTAAAAAATCCAGGTATTTCAGTTTGCCTAATTTTGAAATGAACTGGGTTCCCACTGCCCACCCCAAAATATAAGCAATTTGAGAAGAAGGTTGCCATCCCCACAAACAGCAATGGATCCAAACTAGAATTTCCAAATTTTATAGGGCTACAATTGAATTTCAGGGAAAAAAAATGCAGCCCAGATTTTTGGTTGAATAGTGTCTTTTTGGGTATTATTGAAAAAAGAAAATCACTTCCAATTGTAAATTAGGGATTATTCAAGAGGGTGCCAAGGCCTGAGGCCCCCCAAACTGAAAATTAAAATTTTATTTTCTCATACTTGGAATTGACATTAGTTATTAAAACTAAAGTTAAGCCCTCTTGAAAAAAGTGATTTTAGATACATTGATAATAGGAACTGATTAAAGTTAAAGGTTTCTTATTTTAACACAATTTAACTTTGAGAGTTGCTTTTCCAATTAATCAAATTTCAAAACAATAGAATTAGAAATTTCAATTTAATGCTTCTCCTCTTTGATAAAGTAACACTACTAAGAACTAGTATTGGTTCATCATCTCCTTTGCAGATAAATTTTCGTTATCAAGTTTAACAATTGTGGGGTTTCACTAAATTTGGTAAATTTTCTTTTAACTTCAATAATCTAATTAATTAGTGAGTTAAAGTTATGTGTTGTCTTCAGTTCCTTTATTTTGTTCTAAAGTCGAAATTGCAATATTAAAAAGATAGTTGATATGATATTTAATTTTGTTCTCATTATTTATTTTTAGGGAATTCATAATATTTTAAGTTTTTATATATCAGTTGGACCCCCCATCATCCATCACTGCCCAAAAACAATGAGGAAAAAAAGAATGGGTTAGGATGCTGAGGCAAATGAATTACTGGTAATATTGTGATGTTCGATAAGCCTACCACTATCAATGAGCCTCCACTCATTCCTAACAATAATAAGTTGCTTCAATGACAAAATTACCTGGCAAAGGTGAGAGTTTGTGGAGGACAGCAATGAAAAAGGCCCCACTATTCTGATCATGAGGCAATATCCTCATGCAACGTTCTAGAGGAAGATCAGAAACTTCCTCATCCAAGTCCTTTCTTGAAGTCATAGGATCCTCCATCGGCTCATCTTCAGAATTCACATCACCACCATTCTCATGCTTATTACCTGCTGTCGCAACATAGCTTTTTCCTGAAGGAAACATGCTGGGAAGAATCCCATATCTACGAAATTTGGTGACATCTTTGTGGGAAGATAACCAGATACCTTTATCACGTACCTGTAAAACAATAATAAAGAAGAAATTATACGCAAGTACGAATCTGAAAGCAAAATACAACCTGCGACAGAAATGCTTAAAAATCATCCCCTGATGTCAAAATTTCTTGCAGTTACTGCCATTAGCTTAGAGGAGTCACATACTGGATTGGCTTCGTTTTTGGAAGCTATTAGCCGATCCAAGAATAGTTTCAATGAAGAGATTTAATATACCCCTTTCCGACAATCTAATCCAACCAAATCAATCAAATAAATATGCTAATATTAGACCTGACTAAACCTCAGTCCAAACTAGTAGAAGTTAGCTACCATACCAAACAGATGTAATAAATGTTTTAAATGTTGATGATCACCTCTAATTACAATATGGTAACTTGAGAACATAGAACATATTTTACACACTAGAGAATGTCATTTCTTAAATGGATATATTTTATGCCAGAAATGCATTCAGCAAATGCATGCAGTAAAAACTTTAGCAGCTTCCAAGATGCTATAAGTTCTGAAATCCTTTTACCTGCAAAATAATGATAATGCTGTTAAAAAAGAGACACCATGAGTCTAAAAGCAAGTACTTATTTGTCAAGTTGCTTAAGTTCTCATCAGGAAACATTGTGCCTATGGTACTCAAGATCTTAGGTGTCTTCTAGGAGACAAACCCTAATATGTTTTAGTGAAAAATCCAGATGGTAGTAAGAAATACAACTTGAATAGAAGTGTTACAAACAGAACAAACAGTCCAACAAAAGTTTTTAAAAGGCAAGCATCTTTGTCACATGTAACACTGTCAGCTTGACCCTTAGTTTCATCCGTTATGGCCAAATTTATTACATCAAATGGCTTTTCTCTCCATTTATTCCAACAAAAACTATCCTCCATTGAAGGGAATATAATATCCAAAGAAAACATAATTAATGTAATCATAAATTTCCCATTTAAAGATTTGCATATTGCAGTCCCATTCTCAACTATGATAAACAAAAGCCATAAACCTCCATAATGAAGAAATCTAGAGGACAGGCCCAGAAGTGGAAAATCCTTACAATTTAGTGGTGGTAACACCATCATCAATAAACTGTGAGTGCTAAACTAATGATAAACAAAGAAAAAATTAATCAAAATCCTTTAAACTGCATGCCAGAGGCATCACAGCAAGCTTCCTCTATGTTGTTTTGATTTAATCATCCTCTACAAGAAAGCACAGTATTCCATTGACAATATCCAGATATATTCTTAGTTTTGGCATGTTTTGAAATGAAAATAATCCTATTGTACCATATCATCATAATAAAATAACAGTATCATTAGAAAACTTCGTTAAACCATAAACATTAACACAATTAGAATGTCAATCTTCACCCTCTCATTAGAAAAAGCTCAGGATGATTAACAAACCTTCCATTTCCTTAGACCTGGCCGGCGAACAAGTTGAGGAAGCTCACCAGAGACGTCAACCAGTTCAACAGACCCTCCACACCTCCTTAAAATCTAAGAAAATTGGGCATGGGTACCAAGAAAAAGAAGATTTTAGAGTTAAAACAATTAACAAACAGAAAACCTCACAGGTATAGATATATAATAATACTTTTCAGAGACATAATTACCTCAGCGACAACAGCCTCATCTTCTACAGGATTCATTGAGCAAGTTGAGTAAACCATTCTTCCACCAACTTTAAGCAATGATAAGCCTATAGCAATCAATATTTCCATTCTAAGTCCAGTATAGGCTTTGATTTGAAATAAATCCAATCATGTAAACTCAAGAATCCAACAATAACAAACCAAGATGGGACCAATCAGGGGAACATAACAGCAAGGCTTAAATCCAGAAACAAGCAGTCAAGATTATTAACAATTTATACATCAATCTAGCACAAGTAGAAGTTCTAATAGTCTCAAGTATAAGTTGCAATAGAAGCCTGGCACACCCATTAAATAAAAGCAAAATACTGAACGATAAACATAAGACATTAACATCTGTAACTGGCAGCACAGAGCATGCATCAGAATTATCTGATTTACAAATCAGCTTTTGTTTCAAATCTCACATAAAAAATATCATATGCACAAAATTTCACATCCTTATATTTTACATTGAATTGTCTCAGTTTAAGTTACCAAATAAGCACCTCCATAGCATTGATGGCTACAAGTTTACATGCGCTTACAAAATAAACAAATATATAAAAGTCTGTTGTTTTCAGAAGCATAGAGGTTAGAAGGCTCAATTAAAGCTCTATGGGCCACAACTACAAGTTGCTTGGTCTGATTCTCTGGAGCAAAGATGACATAGCCATGAACGAAAGAACAAGTAGCTGTGTTCTGTTCATTCAGTTTTATAGAAATTTAGGGTTTGCACAAAGTAAAGCCTGCATACAACCTACTTTTTCCTATATTCTCTTTTTCTCTTAGTGCAAACTTACTCCACTTCTATTTTCTCAAAAACATGGCCGCTGCTACAATACCCTAGAGCAGCAGCAAAATAAGTTTCAAAATTTTCAAATATGCAACTGAGACATACTACTAAGTACTAACAAATTACCAACCAAGAAAAGACAAAGGATATATCTTTATAGTTATAGGGAAATTCAGAAATCATAATTGAGGATTTTCTTATCAAGCTACCTCGCATTGCTATCTGCACTTGTAGGCTATGGAGTCCATTGCCCATCCCTGAATTCCTGCATAGAAGGAAACACAAAACTCTTCCATTCTGAATGAAATGTAAACTAGATGTGGATATTCAAAAGAAAGTTATTCTAACCATTTCCTCCACAGATCAGGAGCCTTGCGAAGGGTGCCATCTCCACTGCAGGGAACATCACACAGGACACGATCAAAAAGAAGTTGATTGACAGGGGGCTCAAATTCAATTTCAGAAGCTTTAGTGGAATTCTTGTTTGCGCGACAGCCAGGGAATTGTTGGGCTTCATTATTTGTGACTATTAAGTTAGCGGTGCACATTCTTTTTGTTTGGTGTATGAGAAGATTACATCTTTGGACATCAAGGTCATTTGCTATAATCTACACAAGCCAACAAAAAAATACAATGAATTAATTTCACAAAAAAAGCAGAGTGAGGAATGCCACTGCAGAGGAGTTAGGGTGGCCACGATTCAGTTCGGAATCAGCAGCGGTTTGTGGAACCACCGGATTCCAGGACCAGTTGGGACCAGGTTTCCTGGCTCCAATTCCCCAACTTGAGGAATAGAATTGCAATTCCGGATTGTTTTGGAACCTTGTCCACCCTTAAGAGAAGTTATTCAGAAAAAAATATTGGAAGTTTTCAAATACCAATATTTTATGAAGCAAAACAGAACCATGGATAAACATATACTTAAATACATCAATTGCAGATTCTAAAGTAACTTGATGTTCACAAGAAGCATTCCATATAGCCCTCTGACGTATTGCGAATTAATCATTGTGAATGCTCACAATGGATGAATCATGGAAAACTCATCTTGTGGTGAAAAAAAAAATTGCAAACAATTTACTTAGAAGGAACCATATGATTTAAAGATAGGAACAGGAAATTTAAATAAATAAATAAAAAAAAAAACAAACCATCCCATCAGGCAGTGATCCTTGTTTTATTGATTGGTATATAATCTCCAGCAGCTGGAATGTTTTTGAACCTGGTGCAGCACACACTGGAAAAAGCACCATGTACATGTAAGGAATGCGTCTAAGGAGGAAAAAAAGAAAAAGAATCATGCACTATAAGTTGCTTACTATCAAGCACAAAATGGTCTGGACGCACATCCAGGAAGAGAGGAGGTACCTACATGGCACAAACATTTTAGCAAAAATGAATGCAAAACAGGTAAAGGTATAAAACTTAAAAAAGAATCAAGATGCTCATTCTCTGAGGAAAGCAATATGATATCATTAATAAACCCAAAAATACGAATTGCCCACCATGCTGACAGCCTCCTGTCTAGTGATGTTTCCAATTTCATTCTCTAGCTTTAGGAACTCATGAAACCTATACATTCAATGAGAAGTATTAATTGGGTGATAACTGGAGAAAACAATTACATTATAACAACAACAACTAAGCCTTAGATTCAAAGTAGTTTGGGTCGGCTATATGAAAGTTGTTGATTCAATTGGTGGCAGCAGTGACATAGTATATACATACTTTAGTATTAGTACAATCTGGAAACCAACAAAATATTTATGAATGAGGGTAGCTACTAGCTATGAATTCATGGTCCTTGTAAGTCATTATGGTATAAAGATGTAAAATTCAAAACAACTTTCATATAAAACAGCTCTTAAAAAACATTGGGAACAAAGCTCCAGAAAGGAATTAAAGAAAGAGTTTCATAGTAATGACAAATATAGAGAAGAAAAGAAAGGAACTGAATATATGATGCATCTCATGTGATATTATCAACAAAAACTATGTACTCAATGTAATGTAAAAATCTGCAAACTTGAAAATATGGTACTTCTGATTGGGCATGTTACTCTTCACGTTACGACAATCTGATTCTAAACGTCAGTAACATTGGATGTGTGACGCATCGTTCAAGACATCAAAACCGTGCAGCATCCAATTACATAGTCCTGTTGGTAGGAACCAAAAATATGCCACATCTCATGTTTTGTCAAACACAAAGAACTTACAGAATACAAAACTATACTCAATTCAACCAAGTCAAACTTCTAATAAGCTGCCTTCTGAATTGGCATGTTATCCTTACAGTGAATAAGTGACTCTAAATGTCAGTAACAGAGGATGTATCCTGTATTATCCATTGTCCAAGACATCAAACCCATGTGAGCCAATTATATCTAATCTTGCCCCAAAGCCTATCCTTGGAATTATGCATCCGAACCATATTATGTAAGAGATGAAAGAGTTTCCAGTTATGCACAACCCTCAATTTCAAAAATTGATTCAAAGCTTAAGCATATATAATACTTCATTAATACCATCTGACACCAGATATGATCTAATTACTATCTGGCACCAGATATGATCTCATAAGGATTAATACCATCTGACAGGTTCTAATCTTTCTTCAGCAACAAATGCATTGGAAATTTAGAAAACCTTATGTATAGCTCTATATATTTATTTGAAAGAACTAAAAACCAGAAACCAGAAAATTTGTATAGTGCTGTTGGCAATAAGTAGTCCACTGTTTTGCATCGAAGGCATGTTAGCACATTGCAGGCACTGAGAAAAACGGGCAGAAACAGATTCCACATCATGTACCTCTTCTCTGATCCCTTCACTTCACCTCAAAAGGAATTTTATGTTGTTACTAAGAATAAATAAACACATGTTCCCACAATTGAAGATAATCTATCTGACTTCTCCATATGGTGTGCATTTATATCCATATGTTGCCATATAAATCAAAAGATGGGAAAGAGCACACAGGAAAGCAAGTCTCACCTATACATCAGATATGTACTTTAGTTAAACATGAAAAATAAACATTTGCCAGACAAATGCCCCAAAACAATAATTCACAATTATGTTTACATGATGTACCTCTCAAGGGTTTGGTTCTTCCTTAGCTGCATACGGGAAAAATTTGTATGCCATGCAAGATTATCAGGATACCAGGGCAATGGTCTGATAGCATCAACTTCTCCACCATTAGTGACCTGAAAGTGATAAAGAAGAGTGAGAGACAGCTAACAATCAACAATTGACAACAAAACTATCTACGGAAAAATAAATTATACCAGTTTACCTCAGCTTGAAGAGAGTTCATAAAGTCATTCTCTAACTGCAGTCTAATATCTGTACAAAACTGGCTACTGCAAGATAGAAGAGAAGGGAAATTTAAGAGTTGCGACAAAACGGATTATCATTAACTAAAATACTTCGAATCAATCACGGAATTGCTATTTTTCCTTGTGCTGTTCAATTCAGAGGATCCATTATTTTGTTTAAGCTTCATCATTTTTTGGAAGTTGCTGATCACTGTGGCCGTGAATTAGACTTCAAAATACATCATTCATATGGTAGTTTCTTACTCACGGTAGAAGCTTCTAGATTCAATTGAACATATGATAAAGGACCGTAGTGTACTTGTGTTGGAAGGGGGGACTGGTAGGGCAGCCTCGTCCGTTCATCAGATAACATTCAAATCATATACACATTTATATCCCACTCATCTCTTTCTTTAAATCATGTTATAGCAATTCTGCACTTTCTACTCTGGATTCTACAAATTCAAGCCTTTCTCACCATAAAAGTACGACAATCTCTACATCGAATTTTTCTACTCCATCGTATCTTTTCACTGATTTTCAAATAGGAAATCTATTTCTTGCAACAATAAGTTCACTACCCCAGACTTTGACCTGCTTCTGACCCAAGATTCCAGTTTGAGGCTGAAGAGTCAGGGCCTAATCTCCTGAACTAATCATGTTATCCACACTTAACATTATATCTGAAAACTTTGCTGCTTATTGCTGCTAGAGTATGTTAGTTGACAATTTCAAGACCACCTTCTAAATCTAACCAAATCCAACAGGTTAAAGCTGTATGCCGCTACCAAATCAATATTTAGTTTGAATTTGAAATATCTTGAGTAACTTTTGCATTGGTCATATAGTTCAAGTATAATCTATTTTTCTTGTCTAACGGGGAATATGTTTTGAGGTTATGTCAGGCATAGCATGACATCTAGCAAGGATGGAACTGCAAATACAGGAATAGCTAGGCCATGGTCCATAGCAAATCAAGCACGGAACTCAATTTAAAGTGCATCTGTTGTCAAAGGTTTCTACAAAATAACATACGGTATCATATAATGCACAAAGCCATTTCAAGAGACTGAAATTTAGTTAAGAATTCCTGCATAATTCCTCTAACACAAACTTGCATAGGGAGTTCACTATTGCAAGTTTATAACCATTTTTTTCCTGTTTCATTTCAATCAATTTTGGACTTCTAATCCACGAAAGAACAGAGGAAAGCACGGCATACCTCGAATTGATTCTGAAAGCAGCAGGCAACGGCGTTCGAAGAACTTCTACGAAGGTTTCCCATTCCTCCGGCGCCACTATCCCTTGTTCCTATAACAAAAAATGGCAAAAAAATTCACTAATCATTTCTTAAACAAAGATACAACAAACACTTCCTATGATAGAAATAAGAGAAATATGTATACAAAGATACACAAGTACTTTGTAGTATTCATCGAAGGCGGCATTTTGAGTAGCGAAGGGCTGCCAAGTAGGATTATCGGCTGTGGCGGTGTTGTTGGTGGTATTGTTGGGATCGGAAGGTGAGTCAGATTTGGGGCGTTTCCAGATGTTCTCCCGCCCATCTCTGAAGTGTTTTCTTTGAGTTCGTGACCTGTTTCCTCTTCCTCTGCCACCGCCCATTATGGTTGCTGTGCAGTAAACTCGCCGCTGCTCTGTGCTTTGCTCGGCCTTGTTGCTTCGTAAGGCCAACTGAAAGCTGCGTTGCAGTTGGGTTCGTGCAACGTGCTGTTTTTGTGTCGCCTCCTAGGTTTTAGCGGCCTTTTCTTTTTCTTTTTTTTTTTTTCTTTTTTGAAAATTTTGATTTTTTTTATTTTATATAGTATACATCGTAAAAGGACTAATATCAAATTCAACGAATCCTAAATTTTGAACTTAATTACTAATCATAATATTAAAATAAAAAAGGATAAATATTTTTAGCTCTAACTTCTATACTTTGTAGATTTATTATTATCATATGTAGGAAGCTAAAATATCAACTATAATAGCTAAAATATTACCAATAAACAATAAATATTATCCTTCTTATAACTAATAAAATTAAAAATTGTTTAAATAATAATTTTTTATTTTATTTATTACCCAAGGGAAATAGTAGACAATTTGTCATTATGAAATCTACTTTTATTACTACCTCTATAATACTTTTTAAAATTAATGAATAATATTTGTCATATTTGTAGTTTTAAAAAATAATAAATATTTTTTTCAAGTTTATCCTTTATATATGACTAATAATTATTATTTCAATTTAATGATTTTGTTAAAAAATTAATATTAAATGAATAATAATATAGTTAATTTATCTAATAATTCATTGTAATTTAGACAAATTAAATGATTTTATTAAAAAGTGTGATATTTCAAATGTGACAAATAATATGAAACAAAGATAATATATTATCAATATTCTCTAACTTATACTTTTATATACTATAGTCTTCTTTATGATGTAGATTGTACATTGATCATGCAAATTGTATATTCATTTTTTATATTCGTTTAATTTTTTATTTATATAATATTAAAATATAAATTTTTATTTAGATTAAATGATTAAATTATATTATATTTTACATATATAATAAATATTTTTTTGGTTCTATGTCAATATTTGTATAGTTTTTATTATATGTTAATTACTTTCATTTTCTTTTTTTAGGAAAATCAAATTGATTTATAAAAATCATCATATCGTTTCTATTATACATTTTATAATTAATTTAGATATTTTGTTAATAACTTTCATCATTATCTCTTGTACTAAATAAATAAATGTTAACAATAAAATAAAAAAGCAATCTAATAAATCAAATTAAAAATTTATAAACAATAACAAATTTTTATTTTTATTTTTTTAACCAATCAAAATAATAAAAGCATTTTAAAAAATTATTACTCTGCAAAAAAATTATTAATAAAGTTATATTCTTTAATCAAAATGTGATTTGAATTATATAAGATATCAATATAACTAATTAAACTCTATATGTTTTAAAGTAATAATTTTTTACCTTATTTTTTGGCTAAATAAATTAGAGAGTAATTTGTAATTAAAAAAAATTAATCATACCTTTTTTAAATTAAATTTGAATCATCCAGATATATTTATTTAAAATAAATTCAAAAAATATTAAAATATTAAAATGCCTCATTTACATATATTATTCAAAATAATAATGTTGAACTTAAATTATAAATTGTAATAATAATACATTATTTAATAATTTCCATAATAATAATACTAAGAGGCTTTTTGATAAATTTTGATTGACTTTGATAGGATCATAATGATTTTTATATATTCAATTAAAACTAATTTTAGGATCTAATTAGACAAATTAAAAGATTTTAAAACTAAATGAAAATTTGAAAAATGACAAGTGATTAAAAAGCAAAATGCGTCATCTTCTCCAAAATCATTATTTTATTCGTTGAAAGCTTATGGCTAATGAAAGATCTACAATAGTTAGCGCCATTAGCTATCTAGCTCTTGTTTACTGCTATAGTTACTCTATTCATTATTAATAAAAAATATATTTTAAATAAGTTCAAAATTTAGATAATTAAATATTTGTGGATACTGTACATGTTTAAACGTGTTCGAATATGGTTACTTAATTAGATATTTAAACTGATTTAGAATGGATACAAATACTAAAATTTTAAATAGATAATCTATACAGACAATTTAAAATTCGCAGGTATCACCCCACTTTCATTCTATTAAAAGGTGTATTACATCAATAACCTATTAGATTTTAAATCATTTTAAAAATCTTTAGGTTGGAGGATAGATTTGTAAATGACTTTTTTATTCTCATAATCCTTATCCTAGTAAAATTTATCTTAACACTAATATATATACCTAAATTTACTCCAAAATTGACTGATTTTCAAAAATACTATCAATAAGTTTATAGAATCTTTCTAAATCAATAAGTTTTTGAATGCCATTCAATTTGTATAGACTTTCAAAAAGCCATAATTGAATACCATCAAATGTTTATAAATTTTATAAGAGTCTAAATTGAATTTTAAGAGACTCTAAAAAAATCTAGATTAAAAACTATTGAAATTTTAAAATCTTTTAAAATTTAAAAGACTCTTAATCCAATACATTCTTTTTAGACTCGACTTATTATGTTTTGAATTTAATAAATAGCTATTTTATTTATAATTTTGCTTTTTTTTTTCGCTAAAGTCTATGAGCATATAATTAATTTTATGATTACTTTTTTTGGGAAAAAATAATTTCTTTTAACGTATTATATAGTCTATTTATATAACATGTTATCATAAGTTTTTTTTTTATATATTTCTGGTGAGTTTTTTTTTTTCTATTTTATATCAAATAATGAATCTTATTAATATATGTTTTGAATTTAATAAAAAAAACTATTTCATTTATAATTTTGCTATTTTTTCGCTAAAGTTTATGAGCATATAATTAATTCTATGGTTGCTTTCTTTGAAAAAAAATAATTTCTCTCAAGGTATAATATAGTTTATTAATATAACATGTTATCATAATTTTATTTTTATATATTTCTAGTGAGTTTTTTTCCTATTTTATATCAAATAATGAATCTTATTAATGTATCTCTTGATAAATAATAACAAATTATATTTATTATTTGTAGAATAAGTTACTTGTAGAAAATGATTATAACCAATTAAATTAAAAATTTATTAAAAATAATAATTAAATATATTATACACTCTTATCATATTTAATATGTCCCATATATAGTACAATATAACCAATCAAATTTAAATTACCTTTATTTTTTAACCAATAAAATTAAAATCTTTTAACTAATTATACTTTTATCATATTTAATACGTACCTTATTTAGTTTATAATATAATTGCTAAGTTTATCCAATAAAATTTAGATTAAAATAAAAAATTTTACTTTTATTTTTCAACTAATCAAATTAAAATTCATAATGATATTTTTATTAATCCATGAACTTAGTAAGTACGTTTTTTGTAATCTCAAGCACTGCCAATTTCCACTTTTATATTTTATATAATTATAGATCCTTAAAAGTTATTTATCGCCAATATATGAATAGAGTCTTAGATTTGATATTGTTTTGCACTTTGTAAAAGAAAGAGTATTACTATTTGATAGATAGCTTACTATAAAGACATAACACCATGTTTGTAGTAAAAATATAGACAATCAATTGCTATAGTTAATTATTACTATATTAAAGTGTGTGTGTATATATATATATATATATATATATATATGATGGCTTTATTTTTTTTAAAATGGCTTTTAAAAAGATTTTAAAAAATTAAATGTTTGCAACAAATAAGTTTTGTTTATTTTTTTTCTTAACCTAAAAAACAAAAAACCAAAAAGATAAACAAAAAAAGAAACCATCACCTTAATTTCTTTTTAGACTTTTAATACAATATATAATTCTAAAATTTTATATAGATATAGAAATTCTTTTTACAAGCTATTTGGACATGCTAACCTACTAGGCAGGTTATCAAATTTATCCATTTTTTTCTTTTTTAATTCATTTTTAATTTTTAGAAAACCATTTTTCTCCTAAAACACAATAAACTTTTTTAAGATCATATATATATATATATTAAGATAATTATTTTTATAAAAATCTATAGACAATCTTAATATCTATTAAAAAAGTTTATAGATATGGGTTATATAATATATAATTAATTTTTATATGAAAATAAATTTTGAAGTTAATTAGTTATGGTTTTCATGGAGTTTATAATAAAATTTTAAAAAGAACAAGTATTAAATTTTTAATTAAAAATTAAGATGATGTTATAAATTTGATTATCAATCATTATTTAATAATATAATTATTATTATTTATTTGATTAATCCTATTATTATTTGAAATCTAATAAATAATAAAATGACTTTATTATTATAAAGTCAATCTTATAATAAATATATTTAAAAAATAAATTTTGAATTTTTTTCGTATATCACAAATACGATTCAAATTAAATAATTAGAATCAAATAAATTATGAAATAATTTTAGTAAAAAAAAAAATTGAGTTATGACTATATTATAACTGAAAGGAGCATATAAAAATTAAATCATGAATTATATTATGATTTGGGGTCCAACATTAACGATTTAGGGCTTTGGTTGTGGGTGGTTGTATTATTCTTTATATTTATTCTTTTCTCCGGTTCTTTACGTGAATTATCTTCGACGGATTCTACCGTAGTCCGTTTTGTCGAAATTAGTCGCTATTTGTTGAGCCAGCAAAGGATAAGCTACTGGTAAATCACTTTTAGTGTTTTGGATTTGTGTTTCTGCTATTGGTTTTTTAATAAGGTAAAAGGATCGTTTTTGTTTTGTCTTCAGGGTTAGGGTTCTTATTGATTCAATAATATTATTGTTGTGAGCAGTTCATTTGTAATTCGCAGGCAATAAAATTTTAAGTTATTTGAATGTACTCTTTATTAATTTGAAAAGATGTCACTTTTTCTTTGATTGGGGATATATTTTTTTTTTTGGTTTCCAGGAGTTGTGAGCTTGAGAATTATTATGATAAATATTTTGGTTTATTTTTTATTTCTATTTCATTTATCTTATCTTTATATGATTACCCTTTCATTTTATTTTATTATTAGTTTTATATTTTTTTTAAACTTTTATTAATTCTATGTTTTATCTGCCTTATCTTTTTATTATATTTGAAAATGATTTTTATTTTCCTTATTTTATTAGTTACATATACTTGGAGATAAAAACAACCTAGCTTCTACTCCTTCTTGTTTTGCCCAATTAATGTTTATCTCTCTCTAAATATATAGCCAATTCGTTCTTTGATCTATATTTAATTTTTTTTTTACTTATATTTAATTGATTATTAATTTTAAAATCTTCATAAATTCATAATAATTTCCAAATTGTATCTATTAATATAATATACTTTTATTTAATTCAATTTCATTGGCATATATTTCCTTTCTAATGTTTTTAATATTTGATCATACAAATTTATATTATTATATAATATATAATTCAATTCTACATGTTACTATTCAAAATCAAGTGTCATGGCTTGATATATTTAAAATTTAAATTTTTTTACACTTTTAATCTTTTATTTAAAGTTCTATATATCTTTTACTTTTTTAATGAGTAATATGATTTATCTAAAAATAATAATAACATAATAAACTATAAAATGCATAGACTTCCACCTAATTTCAAATAAAGTAATTAAGCAATCCCTTTAAATAAAAATAAAAATTTTTAATTTTTCAAATTTTGATTGTTCAATATAGTATTTTTAATTGTAATAATTTATTAAAAATATATGTATTTTTTTTATTAAATGTTTTTTGAACAATTTAAAGTACAAAAGTTGAAGATATATATGACTATATATATATATATATATTTGTTATCTAATAAAATTATCTAAATACTTTATATTTGTACGATCTTTTTAGTAGATCTAACAACATATACTCATTAAAAATAAAACAAATTACTCCCCAGTATTATAATTTTTATAATTGTTGATTCATAATGCATTATATACATTATAAATTAAAAAATTTTTAAAATTAATAATTACTCAAACAACATAAATTAACGACTAGTAATAATATAATATTGATTTTACACATAACAAGTTATTAGAGATTTTTATATTTAACGGAGGTAGTTTAAATCTAATAAAAAATAACCATTTCTTTATCTATATAAAAATTTGCATCTCTGTACATTAGTCTTATCCTTCTTTTAAAAGCAAATAAGGTCATATATAAGTCCTATAAA
Source organism: Jatropha podagrica (assembly GCA_947857235.1). Lineage (NCBI taxonomy): Eukaryota > Viridiplantae > Streptophyta > Magnoliopsida > Malpighiales > Euphorbiaceae > Jatropha > Jatropha podagrica. Next base: position 73,319 of record CANUEP010207104.1, on the reverse strand, counting down.
AGGACAACAATACCGTAAGGCATGAACTACATTAAAGGCAAAACAAACTGAATGAGCTTTCTCACTTTATTTTGTTTCTTCTCCCTCTTCCTCTTAACCTTCCCTTCCTTCACATCTCCTCAATTATTACTTCAGGTATACAGCGCGCGCACGCATATTATATCTCTTACACATATAGACACAATGTATATGCAGGTTCTGCACAAAAAATGAATTTTAATTGTTCTTATGATATTGATGGTGTCTATAATATTAATAGGGCTTCACTTGGGAATCAAGTAACCAGGAAGGAGGATGGTACAACTCACTCAAGAACTTAATTTCTGATCTTGCTAATGTTGGAATTACTCATGTTTGGCTTCCTCCTCCTTCCCAGTCAGTTTCATCCCAAGGTATATACATTTTAACTAAGTTTCTTTTCTTTTTTTTTCAAATTTTCCCTTTCCACCTAAAATTAACCGGCAAAAAATCATGATTAAGAGTTGTTTACTTCCTCATGTAATGTTTTCGTCAGGATATTTGCCAGGCAGATTGTACGATCTTGATGCATCAAAATACGGATCTCAGGATGAATTGAAAGGTGGAACTTCAATTCATTTATTGCATAGAACTGCGGAGAAACAAGATAGTAGAGGAATATATTGCATTTTTGAAGGTGGAACTTCTGATGCTAGACTTGACTGGGGTCCATCCTTTATTTGCAGAGACGATACAGAATATTCAAATGGACAAGGAAATCCTGACACAGGAGAAGGTTATGGACCTGCTCCTGATATTGACCATATCAATACAACAGTTCAAACAGAGTTATCAAATTGGTTAAACTGGTTAAAATCTGAAATTGGTTTTGACGGATGGCGATTCGATTTTGTTAAAGGATATGCTCCTAAATTTACAAAGCTTTATATGGAAAACACTTCCCCAGATTTTGCAGTTGGTGAAAAATGGGATTCTCTTACTTATGGTCAGGATGGAAAACCTAACCCTAATCAAGACTCACACAGAGAAGCACTAAAAGATTGGGTTGAAAATGCTGGTGGAGTAGTTACAGCATTTGATTTTACAACAAAAGGGATTCTCCAAGTAGCTGTGGAAGGAGAATTGTAGAGATTGAAAGACTCAAATGGGAAGCCACCAGGATTTATTGGAATCTTACCCCAAAATGCAGTAACTTTTATTGATAATCATGATACTGGCTCTACACAAAAATCTTGGCCTTTCCCATCTGATAAAGTCATTCTTGGCTATGCTTACATTATTACCCATACTGGAATTCCTTCAATAGTAAAAAATTTCTTCTCCTTCCTTTTCTAACTTGTTCTTTTTTTCTCTTTCGATATGACCACGAATGAGACTATTCTTGTTTTCAGGGTTGGTGGCTACCCGTCATCACGAGTATATTTAATATTATCTTTAATAGCATAACAATTTAGATGCTCAACTCGATCCTTAGCTCTATTAAACTCAAATCAAATTTGATTATTTTGCTCTAATAATTTTACTGCTGCATCAAGAAATTGCCTCAGGTTTGTTGTTGTTGTTGAGTAGATTATTTATTTACTAATTTATTTATTTGCTATTGCAGTTCTATGATCATCTCTTTGACTGGGGACTGAAAGAAGAGATTATTAAATTGGCAGCGATAAGGAAGAACAATGGAATCACTCAAACAAACTGTGCGAATATTTTGGCTGCTGATTCTGATCTCTATGTAGCAAAAATTAATGATAATGTTATTGTCAAGATTGGGACAAAGAATGATCTTGGAAACTTGATTCCCACAGATTTTCAGGTTGCTGCCTCAGGAAATGACTATGACTATGACTATGCTGTTTGGACCAAAAAGTAAAAATGAAAAAATAATAATACAGCCTATATTTGAAACGGTTGTGAGGATAAACTTGTGATATTCGCAATTTAATATTTTGTAATGACAACTTTAAATTTAAATCCGAGGATTTTTAATTGAATTTAAATATTAACCTTTAATCATATTTGTCTTTTTATTAAATTTTAATAGTGAAATGTTTTTTATATTTAATGTTAGATACAAATATTAGTGATTATGAATATTATTTAATTGGATATAATTTTAAAAAATTATTTTAAAGTAAATACATATAGATATTAAAAAAATATATACTCTTCTTTTATGTGTGGTTGGAGGGAAAATTGAGGGTTTATTTGGTAAGAATAAAATGTTTATTTTATGTAATCTTTTATACTAATTAATTAATTAATTAATTTTAAATTTGCAATTTAGAAAAATAGAGGAACAAAATTAGATTTTAGTATTATTTGCTTTATAATTTTCATTTATTGTCTTGACTATAATTTTTCTTTTTTTTTTTTATCTATCAACATCAAATTATTAAATTATAAATTATAGCATTTTTCAGTTAAAAAAGGTTTAATTTTTAAAATTCAAATTGATAATTTTTTAATATAGCTTGTTTTTTTATTATATATTGAGTTACGAAAAGCGTTTTATTTTTAATAATAATTTTTTTTGTTACTACTTTAATTTGTAACTACTATCACATTAATTTGATAGAGATTTATATTTCTCTTGCAATAAATAGACGACCTCTTGATGATTAAAAATTTTAATTTTTTTTATTATATTTTAAATCTATTTGACATAAAGAAATAATGTTTATAAACTAGGAAACAAATTAAAACTACACATTTCTTTTTTTTTTTTTTGTCACATTTTGGGATTATAGTCAAATTAATTTCCATTATCAATTCAGATCTTATGCTCATTTTTCTTTACTCAATAACAAAAAATAATTTATTATTACTTTTCGTTATAATTAGAGATCAAGTGATAGTTTAATTTTCTTTTTCTTTTTGAGGACTTATTAAGAATTTAAGAATATGCATTTATAGATTACAATTAAAGACTTAAGTATAGGGATTGAGTGAGATTTTATTTGGGAGACATTTCATTATAAAAAAATAATTAAGTAGTATTACAAATAGCTTGTATGACAAAATTAAATATAAATTAAGCAATTACATTTATTTTAATTCAAATAAAAATTTATAATTTAATATTAACGAGCATAATCAATATACAAGCCACGTAATAAAAGAGACCAGTAACCTATCAAACATAATTTTTTTAGAAGACCTATTAAATTATATTTGGTTGATTGTGGTTATATGCATATAGGTGGGTTTGTTTCACAATTTGTGGACCTAAGTATCCAGTCTGGAGCCCAGTCACCATATAAAATTGGGCCTTTCAGCAGCGAACTAATTACACTATTTCAAATAACAGCAAAAAAGAAAAAAAAAAAAGATTTTTCTTTTTAAAATTTCTATCAAGACGATGCATCATGATTAGTTGATTACTCCCAAAAATAATTTGTTGAAATTTATAAATTCTTTCTGTAAAAAGGGTGCATTCCGATATTAATTAATTGATTAATTAATTAATTAATATACCATGAAATTAAGGGTGCTGGCATATGGTCTGAAACAAATTAAGACGTTCGTCAGCATCTACAATACAAGTATGGAGGTGGGGACCCTTAGCTTGTTCCCGTGGCTTGGACACCCAGAAAGAGGAAGATATTTATTCAATATTGCATGTGGACCACTTGATGATATTAATAAACACTTCCTTTGAAATATATCTCTATATTTCATGTCGTGAAAGATTTATTGATGTGATAATATTTTAATTCTAATTAAAAAATAATGATTTTGATTGCAAAAGAATCACATGAATGAGTAGTTTTGCTTTCTGCTTTTTCCTGCAACATATAGATATAAGACATACCGCGATGTATTTTTAAGCAATAAAATTTTGGATATTTTTAACTTTTATTTTGAATAATTAAATATTTAAATTTATAAAATTATATATATTATAATTTGATTTATAAAGTTATTCTATTGAACATTTGTATTTATGAAATTAGATTGATTAAATATTAATTAGATAGTCGAAAATATATATTATACTACGTATAAAAATTAAAATCTCTAAAAACTGTTATTTCTAATATGGAGAGATATGCAATCATATCTAAATTTGTAATTTTAGGAAAATAATAAATCTCAAAAATTAGAATATTAAAATACTGAGGTGAAGTTACGCATTTAACTGGATAATTAATCATCAAGTAATTGAATTACAAGGAGAAGTTAAATTTTTTATTTATAAAATATCTATGATATTTTGAACGAATTTCATATCGGCTAAGCACAAGGCGTAGATAAAGTATATAAAAATCGGCAAGACTTAAACTAACAAGAGATATTTTGGCCAATTGAGTTGGTTCTAATTTAAGAACAAAGTTATGCATGCTTGAGTAGGTTTGACCCAAAGTAATATCTTGCTAAGTCTAATTTATTACAGATTTGATATCAGAATTAAGCCTTGTACTTTTGGCTAGTGGTGGGGCAAACCTCAACTAGGATGCTGAGTTTTTAAAGGGTGGACTGTGACACCTTAGGCTTGTCCACATAGCGAGGGGAACTTAAACTAGCAAAAGGCCTTTTGAGCTATTGAACAAAGTATGACCAATAATATTTTACTAAACTTGAGGTCTTTATCAAAGAAATAAAATAAAAATAGTAAGGGGGGCAAAGGTTATAAAATTGAGAACATAATAAATTTCAATTTGCCTAACTTGTTATTCAAAATAAATAGTTACAAAATTTGGGTTTTTTTAGGGCAAATTGAGCAAAAATTATAAATTTAAGAATTAAGTGTAAGGCAAAAGATTGATGGTATAACTTTTTGTTCCTCACAAAGAAGTTCGAATGAAAACATATGCCATCTCAAAACTCAATCCTATTTTTACTTTCGTGTTTTAGGCTATGAATTAATTGAATTCAAGAAAGAAAAGGGTATTAGGCTATTGAGGTGCAAAACTTTCCTTGTGGTTGGGAAATACATAATCATCTAATATATGAAAAATCTATTGGCAGATTAACTTTGTGATGAAGTTATCTTTATGAAGTAATTGTATCGGGTTTCATAAAAAAGAATATGGAGTTGTAATGGGTCCCGTAAAATTCAGAGAAGTCACACAAATGGTTGCCAAAGAAATAGTTGCCGAAAATATGTGATTTACATTACGTGAACTTGACATCATGCATGTCACATACATTGGCCCAATCCTACAACATAGAAAAATGTCTGTTTCTGCCGTTACATGTACCTAAGTGCTTACTAATGGAAAATGACCAAGCAGACTAGCAAACAATTTTGTACCTTAGAATTAGTAATAGTAACATTCTACCTCTATCTATGGTCCACTTATTTTTTTAATTTTTTCATATCAATCTCTTCGGCCGACATCGTCATTCCTCCCAGACATCTTTTAAATTAAAATTGCTCTAAAGATATTTATTTATTTATTTATAAGTCCTTGTGATTTATGAGCCAATGCTCATGTCAAATGAGAAATTTTAGCTGCACATTTTGATGGAGAGATGTGATGGTTGGAGTGTAGGTGGTGGCCACAACAATAATGGTGGTAGCCAAGAAAGCATATAAACGCATTTCGTCGTCCAAAAGAACATAAAACGTGTTTCATAATCATAAATTAGAAGAGAACAGAAAATTTAAAAATAATTTACTATTCTTATAAATATAGTAGAGGAAATATATTTACAAGGAAAATAAGATTAATTACACAATTATAATTTTTAGGTACCCAATAAGGGCAGTCTAACGCATAAAGGGGCAACAAAGTACTTATTGATGCGTTAAGGGACATCCACCTTAAGAGGCTAAGAAGGCTTCATTGGCTAATTCTTATTTTTATAGACAATAGTTTTGGTACCCAGAGAGTAACATAACATTAGCCCATTAACTTATTGACCTTTCCATAACACATAAAAACAAAGGAAGGGGAAAAAAGAAAGATGACAAAAATGATTTTTTTTACTTCATCTATGTATTTGAAATATTGAAAATTTTTCCATGAGAGATGACCGTGAGATAGTTTGAAATATATATAAATCATCAAATAATTAATTAAAAAATATTCAATAATAAGACAAAAATAAATTATAGGAATTATTAAGCTAATTTATGGAAAATAAAGATTTTATTTAATATAATTTATTACAATTAAAAAAGCAAATCATAATTTATTATTTAATAACTAAACTTTGAACAATAGGTAATTTATCAATTTTGCTAATATATATCCCTCTACACCTCATAGCCAATTGTCCTTTCTTGCCTCCTATTGCCATGGCATGACCTCTAATTTATTGACACCTATACAACACATTTAAGTCCCTTTTCTATCATCCTATACCCACCAAATAAATAATTTCAATTTATTTTTAACTTTGTGAAAAACAAACTTTTAAAGCAATTGCTTCATGACATGCAATCCATAGATAACTTATTCCATTCATTAATTTGTATAAGTGTACATTTCATACCTTCTGGTTTTACTCTCATTGCATCTTGTGGATCCTTTTAATTAAATTAGTAAAATTAATGAGCTATTAAATTTAATTTTTACAACCCATTAATTTTGAAATTTTTTTTCTTATTCTATTTATATGGCTTTTTTAGGAAGTCATTATATCATTAATTGTTTTATTACAACATTACTCTTATTTAATCTTCCCTCAATAAATATTTAATTAATCTAATTTTACATTTTGAAGTATTCAATATAATAATTTTGCAAGTCGAAGTATTTAATAAATATCATTTTATAAAAGGTAAAAAAGTATAAATTGGTCTCTAAATAATAGTCAAATTAATACATAAAGACTTTAATTTTTATAAATTAATTATGAAGTCTCTAAATTATTATTTTTTTAACACTTTGGTTTTTTTGTCCGAAACAGTGAGATCAAAATATTAATAAAAAAAATAAGTTAAACCTCGTAGTTAGCTTGATGATAATTTGGAGATCAATTTTTCAATCAATTGATAGTTAAAAGATACTATTTTTGGACGGAAAAATCAATGTATTAAAGGAAATCATAATTAGAGACCTCATAATTAGTTTTTAAAAATTGAAGTTCACATGCATTAATTTAATTGCAATTTAACGGCCAATTTAATTTTTTTTTATAAATTGAAATATTTAACCGTCAAATAAAATTTGAGTCATATTTATAAAAAGTAAAGGAGTGAATTTCTGCGGCCTAATGCATAAATTTGCTACTTTCGACTGTTATCTTTGTAAGCTCTTAAATTTTATAAAAAAAATATATATTATAACTCTACATTTTTATATTTCAATAATAATTATATCATTCACTAAAATAAAATATGAAAGTGTAAGATCATAATTAGACCTCTAGAAATATATTATTATTATTATTGAAATATGAATGTATAAAATTATAAATGCACTTTTGCAAAATTGAGAGATTATAAAGAAAATCGCGTAAATTTCAGTGTGAAATTTATATGTCACAGGGAAGTTACGCCTTTGGCCCAACCACTCCATGACAAGCGATCCATAGGTGATTTAGTTCCATACTTTTAATAATTGCATATATACGTCTTAAGAAATTTAAGAACCCAAAGAAAACACCAAAATTAGACATCTCACAGACTATTGCTCGACTGGTGCCTAAAAAAATGTCTTCTCCTTTCCTTGCAGTCTTTCTTCTACTGATAGTCACCGCCTCTGCAGCGCCACTCCGGCCAGGATTCTACGCCGAGACATGCCCAGACGCTGAATCAATTGTGAGGAAAGTGATGAGAAAGGCCATGATTAGGGAACCAAGAAGCGTTGCCTCTGTCATGCGCTTTCAATTCCATGATTGCTTTGTTAATGTAAAAAACCAATACATATCAATTCAAGATTTTCAATTAACATTTTCTGATTTGATTCTGAAATTTTGAATTCTTATTCCATTTGTTCATTTATTTGTTTCTTTGTGAAGGGTTGTGATGCTTCTTTATTGCTGGATGATACGCCAACCATGTTAGGAGAAAAACTTGCTCTTTCCAATATAAATTCTTTAAGGTCTTTTGAAGTTATCGATGAAGTTAAAAACGAGATAGAGAAAGTCTGTCCCGCAACCGTTTCTTGTGCAGATATTGTAATCATGGCCGCTAGAGATGCTGTTGCTCTGGTAATTCTATTTATTCTCTTCCTCTTTTCTCTCTCTTGGGTCTTTAGCAATTAGGGTATTCCTGTTGGAAAGTGCATATCTCATTGTACAGGTCCATATATCAAATCTTGATAATCTGTTTTTATATTTTTTCCATTTGGTCTTTAGCTTTTGTGTAAGGATATAGTGGAATATATTTTTTTCAAAACAGAAAATACATGAGAAGTACTAATTCAATTTCTTGTTTTTTTCGAACATAAAAAAAAAAAAAAAAAATTCAAATTCAAATCTTGACCTTTTCTCTGATAATTTTCCTGATTCATGAAAAGAAAATTTTTCTTGCGGGACATTCTGTGATACGGGTCCTTACTGTCCAACGTTTGTCAATTAATTAATTAAAGAACAACCCACTTGATAAAATATTAAATGTGAATGTAAATGTAGTAAGTTACAAATATGTTTTGATTATTAGTATTGACTAATTTATTGTATGGATTCTATTGAAACAGAGTGGAGGGCCAGATTGGGAAGTGAAGTTGGGAAGAAAAGATAGCTTAACAGCAAGCCAAGAAGACTCTAATAATATAATGCCAAGTCCAAGAGCCAATGCCAGTTTTCTAATAGACCTATTTTCAAGGTTCAATCTTTCAGTCAAAGACCTTGTAGCCCTTTCTGGGTCCCATTCAATTGGTGAAGGAAGATGTTTCTCTGTAATGTTTAGGCTCTATAACCAATCAGGAACAGGCAAACCCGACCCAACAATAGAACCAAAGTACAAAGAAAAGCTAAACCAGATATGCCCAACAGGTGGAGATGAGAATGTGACAGTATCTCTTGATTCAACTCCAACTGTGTTTGATAATATATATTTCAAAGACTTAAGTGAAGGGAAAGGATTTTTAAATTCTGATGAAACACTTTTCACCTTTCATCGAACAAGAGAATATGTTAAGCTCTTTAGTAGAGACCAATCTGCCTTCTTTACGGCTTTTGTTGAAGGAATGATAAGGATGGGGGACTTGCAATCTGGCAGGCCTGGAGAGATCAGAACAAATTGCAGAGTTGTTAATAGTGTTAGAAGGCCTGTTAATGTACTAATGGAGTCTTGATTTCAAGGCTTTTAGGGAAAGAAATTTGAGATTATTGAACAATGATATAATAGTAGCAAATTAATTAATATGTTATGGGGATAATGTTATAGTGGGTGCTGATATTGGAAATTTGTTACTATCAATCAATTTGTCTTTTTTCTTAATGGGGATGAATGGATGAAAAGATGCCTTTGGTTGGAATCTTTGAAAAATCAAATGGGAATTATATCAAACAGTTGGACGACTTGCAATATTAGTTGCTCTGTTTTGGTTTTGCTTTTTGTTTATTTATCCTTCTTTTATGGCTCGATAATTGGGATGTTTAGCTATACAACTGGGATGGTGATGTCTATGTCCGATTAAAGTGTAGAAAGAGAAGAAAATGCGATTCTTATTTGACCATCATTGCTTGTTTCCCAAAGTTAATTATTGGTATTCTATGATGCAGGGACACGAAAATGAAAAACACAAAAACAAAAACGAAGAAATCGCATTTTAAAAAAATATGGGAAACGGAAACATGGAGAAATGCATAAATATAAAAAATATAGGGATTTATTTATAAAATTTTAAAATATGAGAATAAATATAAAAATAATTAAGAAATAGTATATTTATAATTTTTAAAGGACAGTCAACCACAGATAAAGTTTTTTAACTCTAACTAAAAATAAATTATTATAAATCATATTCAAAAGAGAAAAAAAAAACATTTATAAGTTCCATACTCAATAAAGAAAAAAGAAAAAAAAATCCAAAGGTGAAAAAGGAAAAAGATAATTAAATTCTATTAAGTTTGAAGTTTGAATATTGAAATTAAAAATAGGATTAAATCATCTTGTTTTAGATTTGAAATCTGTTTTTTATAATGTAAGAAACGTTTCGAGCGAGAGAGAGAGAGAGAATGGGCGTCCGATTTTTAATATTTACAAAACATTTTCTGGTATTTTCATTTTCAAAACGTTTTTAAAACACAGAAATGTCAACCTTTTATGTGTCTGTGCATCACAGTCGGTGATCCCTCCGTTCCATTTGAAATATCTCCTTTATGTCTATTCTATACAATTCAATCACATTACAATTCATAAAGAAATACTCATAAATTATTTCATTACATTGAAATTGACTTTTCTTTTTCATAATTCTAAATCCTATTTGGCAATAACCACATTCCACTTCTGATGTAAATGAGAAAAGTAACTAGAAATATATAATTAGTATTATATCTGTCATTTATTACTTTATCTGTTCTCTTTATATTTAGAAGATAGAATTTGCAAAAACATTAATGTAGTAGTTTAATTGAGTATTTTGTTAATTTTTTTCCTAATTTGCGGTTGGAATGCCATTAAATTTTATTTGTATTTTAATGCTAGCCAACTCACATTTTCCTTCTATAAAGGGCGCATATAATGCATGTTTTTGCAAGCAAAATTGGCGGAAAAGATCTAATTGTGTTATAATCAACCAAATCTAAATTATTCAAATTATACACCAAATCATTTACAAACAATATTTTAATTTAAATGAGAGTATTTCTGATCATACATTAGAAAAAAATAATAAAATTTAAATTTATTTTTTTTTATTTATATCAAACTTTCTATACACCAAGTGTAAGTAATATAAAATGTTACTGCTTCATTACTCGTCTTAAAATTTTTTTGTTGATATTTACACATTGCAAGTAAATATAATTTAATTTTTTATATAATTTTTTATTATTTTATAAATTATAATATTATAAATTATTTATATTACTGAAAATTTAGGAGTGTTTATAAACTTAAAAAAATAATATTTTATAAAATAATAAAATAAAAGATGATTTGCTAAAGGCCTAATCTTTATTTTCAGTCCGAATTTTTAGATTAATTGTAATTTTTAGGATGCAATTGCACTCTAAAAGTGAATTACAACGCTCTGAACTTATCAATTTAGAACAATTACACCCTTAAAATAATTTAAAATTGAAATTTTAATTAAAATAATGTAAAAAAATAAACTTCATATTCAAGTATTTTAACAGCAAATACTAAAATTAAATCCAAGTATTCATATAATAAAAAAAAATCAAGATTGAGTATTTGATTTTAAAATTGAATCAATTTTAAAATGCAAAAATCATGACTTGAATATTAATTCAAATTAGAGTATAATTGCAATTAAGTTTATAAATTTAGGATGTCCAGGGTACAAAGATTGATTTAAAGTAAAATTAAAACTATTTAAAAAGTTCAGGATAAAATTACTAAATTACATGTTATATCGTGCGTACGCACACACACGCAAGTATATATATTTCTAGTATTTTTTTCTATTTTATATCAAACAATAAATCCTTCAATACATATTCTAAATAAATAAAAATAAATAGTATTTATTTTTGTACAATAAGTTACTTGTTCCAAATAATTATAACTAATCAAATTTAAAATTTATTAAAAATAATAATTAAAAAAATATTATATCCTTACCATATTTAATACGTAATTTATATAATATAATATAATATAACCAATCAAAATTAAATTACTTTTATTTTTTCAAACAATAAAATTAAAATTCTTAAAAATATTATATTCTTACCTTATTTAGTATCCATCCAATAGTATTACTATATTATATTACCATAGAATATGTATATATTACCATATAATAATATTATCGTATAATATCTATATATTACCATATTTAATATATTCAAAATATTTTTATTTAATATTATATATATAATTTTAATTTTAAAACCGTGGATTTCATTTATAAGAAAAGTGGAACCAAATAATATATATATATATATTATTTTTATTTTACCAACATTAAGATTGTATTCAGCAACAGTTTTTTAGTAGCTCTTAGAGTTTTGACTAGTCAAAACGTCGAACATTACTTAAAAAATTATTCGGTAATATAACGTTTGGACTAACTTTTAGAGGTTATGGTAACTTTTTGTAAAAAGTTAACTCATGTAACATTTAGCTTTTAGCATTTCATGAAACGCCACTCAAACAGATAACAGCTAAATGACACTAAAACAACTAACAGCTATCAAAATAGTTAATTTTCCCGAACAAACCCTGTATAGGAAATCAATATGAATAATCAAAATTAAATTAGCTTTATTTTTTCATCAATTAAATTAAAATCCTTAATAATACTTTTATCGATCCATAAATTGAGCGCTGACATATTCAACAATTCCAATGTTCCCTATCGATTTCCGCTTATATATTATAAATTATAGATATAGTAGCGAGTAAGATAATAACTACTAAAATACCTCAAATTAGAACGCATGACGTTAATGAACAGAATTTAATGTTTTAATTACAAAACCCCTCTTATTTTTTCTTACCTCTCTCCCTCCAATGATATCTAAATTTAAAAAGCTGTGACAAGAATTTCAATATCTAAAATGCCTAATAGATAAATTTGCATATAAAGTTTTCGCTATTTGCTTTGTAGCATCCTCAAATTTGCAAAAGATCAATCATGACTAAAAAACATTTACATTTCAATAATAACTTCACCTTTATCAAAATGAAATAACTTTCTAAGAGTTCAGTAATGATCCTATTTTTTTATGTTTTATTTGGTGAGAAGTATAGTTATTACTAAAAAAATATAATATGATAAATCCTCCACAAACTTGAGTGTCCTAAGGCAAATCTGATAAATTTTGAGGATAAATCTATACATTTAGCTACTTCTAGAATAATATATGACTCCATTTGAATGGATGTATATTTTAAATGATCATCTATTCCTTTTAAAAAATAAAATATCATCTATTCAATTAAAAACTCCAACCATTAGAATTTGTTGAAGTTTCTAATAAATAACTTAGACTAGTTATATTTATGCATATAGGGACAAACTAAGCTGGAGGCTTGGGGCCACCGTCCCCCCAAATTCAATATATATATATAATTTTATCTTTTTCTAAACTATAAAAAATTATATTCTACCTCCCAAAATTTTTTTTAAAAGAATTCATTTCACTGTTCCCAAACTTTACTTTTTAAGTTTTGCCACTACATGCATTGAAGTGGACAGTAGGATTTGCCACTATGTAATAGTAATGCATTGAGAAAATGTATGTGTGTGGACATATGTTGAACTTTCTGAAGCAGGGAGATGACATAAAAATAGTAGAGATAAGAGCATTGGACATATCGCAAAACACAATTCCTAATACCCAACATTGTTGGTAGCACATAGAAGAGAGTAGAAACATGCAATGGAACCAAAGTTTGAAAAATCTTTGTTTGGCACTCATAAAGAGAGAGAACATATGGTGATGGTGATGGTGATGGTGATGGTGAAGGTGATGGTGATGGTGATGGTGGTCCATGCATGCATATGCTATCAACTAAGCAAGTGAGGTGGGAACAGAGGCATTACCTTTGTCCACCACTAGCCTCTTAGAATTCCTAAATCTCTAATTTTGTGCTTACAAATATACTTGCTTTCGAGTAACGGAATCAAACTTCTAGGGATAAGACTCTCAAATGCTGATGTTGGGTTTGTGGTTCTCAAGTGGGTCACAATATATATACAGTATATAGTGCTTTTCTCACAAGCAATGAACTTTTGTTTTGGAGTTTTCTCTAAAATTATATGGTCGTTGAAACTCCAATTAAACTATGATTTCTTTGTAAATTGTAATATAAGTAATCATTTTGAATTTTATGTAACGAAATCAATTGGATTAATAGAACTACGAATTTTAATCTTTCATCTATTAGGTTTCACTCTTTGTAAAATCATTTTTAAAATATTATTTCAAAATGCACTGGTTGATATCTATTATAAGAAAGTTACGCTTTTAGACCTTAAAAGGATGTCAACTCATGCATAGTTGGAGTTCGGCTCGAAAAAAGTTGGGAAAAGTTCAATTTGAATCGAGCTTGAGTTTAATAATATTTAGCTCGAAAACTCGTCAAGCCTTATTGAGTTTTTCTATATGCATATATGTATTATTATTTTAGATTACTCGAGTCTCGAGGTTAAACTTTTTTTAGTTGAATTGAAATCTCAAATTAAGATCAAACTTAAAATTTTCAAACTTATTGATTTTTTAGCTGAATTAAATTCTATCAAATCAAATTTCGAACCTGATAGGTTTGAGCTTTATTCGGCTCATTTATACCCTTAATGCTTAATTAGGTGTATAAAAGATGATATCAAAATATATGGAAAAAAAACCCTCTCTAACAATAAGAGATGAATTTCGATAAATTTACGATTATAAACCTCTTGGTACAATCCAAAAACTTAAGGGAAGATATATACGATAAATGTTTTCCGATGTTATTGGTATAAATTTACAATTATAAACCTCTTGTTACAATCCAAGAACTTAAGGGAAGATATATGTAATTAATATTTTCAATATTTTTAATATAAACGATAGGTCCCCCAATAAAATTAAGAAAATAATTACGGTAATAAAATAATAAAATATAACACAAAAATTTCCGTAGTTTACTTTAATTATTTTAGGGTTACACAAATTTCAAATATTTCTTCCATTATTAAAAATAATAAGCTTACAAAGAGATTAATAATAAAATTATATTAATCACACATCAAATCAATATTTTACATGTATAAATACAAAAAAAAAAAAAAAAACTTAAAAACTATTATTGCTAGGGTTGAAAGGTGCATACTATTGTCACAGTTTATAACTTCAAAAATACAATGTCTTCGCAAAAAGTTTTGAGTGATATAAAAATCTCCGTGAAGAGTATCAAACATCACATATACTTGGCCAAATCGTATAAAATGCAAATCATGATCCATCCATGAAATTAAACTAAGTTATCTTGAATGCAAGTTGTAACAGGAAAAAGAAAAGGGAAGATTTGGAGTTTATGGAGAAAAGATATGAGCAAATCAATTAAGATTGAAAATGAGAGGTTAATGAGCAAAGCATTTATAAGATTCCATTGGCACTGTTCTTTCTACACAGTAATAGAAAGGTAAAGAAAATAAAGACAGAAGACTAAGCAAAATGTGAATAAAGAGAATCTGAAAACATAATGATCGTTATCCTTCCTACCCACCAACATCACAAAGACCCATTTTGACAAGAGTTGTAGGGGCCATTCCATCTTTTGGTTTGGTGTTTTACTACTAAATCAGAGCGATCGTTGCTGTCAATATCACATTGCTATTGCTATATTACACCAAATGCATATTGATATGGCTTCCTGCCAACCATTCACATCTTTAAGTATTACGCTCTTACACAACACAACACGACTCTCTTGCTGATATTTTCTTTTGCTACTCCTAAATTAGACCATTTCCCACAATGAGCTTACTTGAATTGAATTTGATCACTAATTTAATTAACTTTCATAAAATTAATTGTTGGAATCTTATAAGTTAGCCATTTTTGGATTCTTGTTTGATTCGAAAATAGAATTCATGAATTTATAAAGTAATTTAAAATAAAATTAAATAATTTAAATTTCACAATTAATAAAAAAATATGGAATTGAAAAATCTTGACTCTAAAATAGTAATTTCCCTCTATTTTTAAATGGTGGAATTGAGGGTATTTTCTTTTATGTTATTTTTTTTAAAAAAAAAAAAACATACACTGTATAATTACATCAAACAAGCCTTCAGGTAGAAATTCCTATTTCCTGCAATGTCGTAGCAAAGCAAACTACTACTGTTGAGGTTTTTCAAAATAAAGCTTTCAAGATAAGCTATCCAATCTACACATAATTAGCTTTCCTTTTATATATGGTTTACTAAAACTTGCCATGACATTATACCTATCTTCTTTCAATTAAATAAAAGAATATGGCGACTTCTTGAAATGTTTAAATTTCATCGTTCAATTTTTATCCATTTAAATAATCTTTCTTTAAATGTAATTCATTGATAATAATATAAAAAATTATAAACACTCATATACTTTTTTAGTAGTAACTAACAGAGTCCGCTGGTCTTTTAATGAAAGAAAGGAATTTATATCATTTTGAATAATGAAATTAAAAATATATATATAATGTTATATCTTTTCGTCAGAGAGTTGATCTTGACAAAAGATATAAATATTTATAGCAGCAATTAGTCCGTTAATTAATTTGGATAACAAAATAATAACTTCTTTGGATCTTCTGTTTCTAGATTGCTTTTTTAAAAATTTATAACGTATGATGAACACAGATCAATTTCTATTACTATAGTCAATAGCATCAATGGAGGAACAATCTGCTCTACTAGGCTTCATTGATCGAAAATTTCCATTTGCAAATTAAGATTTGAAATCTCCAATCAAATAAAGTCAAATATCATATTTTTAGTAATAAACTCTCATAAAAGAGGGACAATCCTCACAAAGAATAAATAAAGGAACTCTAAATATGGAGATAAAATAACAATAACAAAATAAGTAAAAGACACAATTATGTTTAAGGAAAAACAAATAAGTTTAGTAAAGTAAATAAAAGATTAATAATAAAATAAGGTGAATCAAAAGAAAGAGTAGAAGGTATAGGGCTACAGCTAATAAACAATGACAACCCCAAAATAAAAGGTGTGATACATAAATTTACTCATATCCTTTTTCACAAAAGATCTTGTGACACCCTCAACTTTTTTTTTTTCAATTTAATAAAACTATAGGGCATTTTTCCAAAATGGTGCTATGAAAAAAAATATTTTCGTAAACGGTATTGGCTGAAAAATATTTACTAAATGGTGTTTTGCTAACATTGCAAAGACTTTTGTTCCAATTATAGCGCAACAAATATATTGTTGCAGTCATAATGCAACAAAATCATTAGATTTCAATTTATTTTAACGAGTGCAATAGCATTATAGAGCAATATTCTCTATGTTATGTCTTTTTTGAATATTACACTATAAGTGAAACAATGCAGTAGTGTCAGTTCAACAATTATTGCTATTGTGTCGTTGTTAGTAACACATTATGAAAAATATTAAGTAAAAATAGAGGGAAAAAAGAATATTTATTGTTACAACTGTAGAGAAGAAAAGAATATTTACTGCTATATCTGTGAATCTCTGAGCGGTCGTATAAATAAAATAATATTACATTATAACTGAAATAGTGTTAGGAATATATTTTTGCATTGTGAAAGGATGTAAGTAAAGTTTAAGATTTTTTGCGTTGGAAAGGAATGAAAATAAAGTTTAGAAAGACATGTAAAGTAGTCATTATGATACAGTGTAACATTATTTTATTTATACGACCACTTGGATATTAACGGATGTAACAACAAATATTTTTCTTTACTGTTGTAACAGTAAATATTCTTCTTTTTTCCTTTATTTTTACTTAATCTTTTTCATAATGTTACATTAATAATGATACAATAGCAATACTTATTGAACTGATACTGTTGCATTGTTTTACTTATAATATAACATTCAAAAAAGGCAAATGAGAGAAAATATTGCTCTGTAAAGCTACTACAAAGCTGCTGCACATCTTTAAAATAAATTGAAATTTAATGGTTTTGTTGCACTATAATTGCAAAAATGCATTTATTGCACTATGACCGGAACAAAAGCCTTTGAAATGTCAACAAAATGTTATTTCGGTAAATATTTTTTAGCCAACACCGTTTATGAAAATATTTTTTTTCATAGCACCATTTTGAAAAAAAGCCCAAAATTATACTCGTTAAATACTTTATTTAACCCATTGAATACCTCAATTTAGAAAATTAAATTGATCGAATCTAAAAATTATTTTAACCACATATCAAATCAATATTTTGCATATAAAAATAAAAAAAAAACCCTTAAAATTTACTGTTTTCTCAGTAAGAATGCGTAAAATTGTTACAAAAAGTGAAATTCAGGATGTCACAAAATTAATTTTATAGTTTAGGGCATCATAATATTTTTTATCAAAATTCAAGGGTTAAATGATATATTTGGCCCAGAGTAAAATTAGAGTTAAAAAACTAGATAGAAAGAGAGAAATAATGTTAAAATATAATTGGTATATCTATTTTATATTATAGAATATAATATAATCCCATCACTAATTGATTCCTAGATAAACAGATCCTAAAATGTTTGCCCGAACTCAGATCTAGTGCTGTGTTTGAGAAGAAGAAGATGAAGTAAAATAAGAGTATAAATGAATACTATTCTCTTTTCTCCTAAAATGGAGTGAAAATTAAGAAAGGAGGCGTAAAATGTGTAAAATCTATTATATACCTTCAAATATTTTCAGCAAAACCATTTCAAAATATATTTTCATCATCTAATTTACATCCATACATATTTTACGTCCATCCAAACAAAACATAAGTCAATTGATGGATCCTAGTCCCGTGAATACCAGAGGATAGAGTACAGATGCACATGGAAGCTGGAAACCATGGCTAGCACTGCAAGTTTGTCACAAGCTACATTAGGGAAGGGCCTATGTCTATGTTCTGCCAAATGGAAGCTTGTACCACCATGAAACTCAACTTTAAAGAAAATCATTTTTTATTTTTTATTATAAGTGAATCGTGCACCTTACCCGTAATGAAAGAGGGGGAAAAAACGGGAGCATCGCCCCTAACTCTAAATTTTTTTAAAAATTTTCCTATGAAGCACTCCAGAATTTCCTTTTTTTTTTCTTCTTTTTATTTTGGCCCCTTTTCCTTTTAAATTTTTCCTTGACTTCTTTAATTTTGGAGTCTAGCTCCATGCTGCTTGCCATTTTAGCATAAGAGAGCATGCATTCACTTGCAGCAAAGAAAACAACGCTTCATGGACTCTATACACCTCAATTTTTTTTTAATATTCTTTTTAGCTGCTCACCTGTTTCTCCGTATTCAACTTGAATTTAACATTTAAGATTGAATCATTAATTTATCCTTCTCCAATTTCTTAGTTTCCAAACAGAAAATAAAGTAACTCATTAAATATATGATCTTATGTTTTTATAACAGTAAAATGTCTTTTAACACAATTGCAATTTTTCATTAGCCGAAATTTCATGTAATTAACACCTGTTTTTTTTATAAATGGAAAACTGTCTAATTTTTTTGTCTATTCACTCACTCAAGTTCTTTACCCTTTCTCTTATATTCTACAACTCCTCTTTTTTCTCCCTCTCTTCCTTTCTATTTCTCTTATTTTCTTTTTAATTTCCGCTAAGCAAACACCACTACATCTTCTTTTCTATATTAGATCTCTTATTTCTGTATATTTCTTTTGGCAATCTAAGGATAGAATCATTTTTCTTTCTCTCTCTCTCCATTTTTTTCCTCTTTTCTCTTTTATCTCTCTTTTCTTTCTTTTCCGTTTCAACTACTACCGAATTAATGCCGAGATCCGGTGAAGATCTTTCCTTCTTTCGTTTTTTTTTTCTCTTTTTTCTTTTCTTTTTTTTCATTTCCGCTTTAATTTTTGCTGGGTTACTTAATAGAGGTTGATTTTGATATGAAAATCTAATGAAGATTGATTTTTCTACAATTTGAAATCCCCTCAAGACTGACTAATATGGTTTTCATGAATAGAAATTGATTTTTCATATGGAAATTAAAAGAGTACAATAAAAATAAAAAAAAAAGAATATCAGCAAAAGAGAAGGAGAAGTAGATTAATTGTTTAAGCTTTAAAAGAGGTTTTCAATGGCAGTCAAATAATTATTGATCCTCTTGTAGAGTTTATTGTTGAAATGAAAGAGAGGGGGAAATTGATTTAAGGTTCATAAAACAAAAAGAAAGAGAGAGGGAGTATGAGAGAGAAAAAGAGAAAGCGGGAGAGAAAGATGATGAAGGAGAAGTCTCACTTGGAATAGAGAGAAAAATTAGAAAAAAAATTTTCATTTAAAAAAAAAAAAGCCAAATGTTAAATTATGCAGCATTCTGGTTAAATTGCGTCAAAAATCATTTTACTGTTACAAAAATATAAAATTGAATTTTTTTTTTTTTAAATAATAAATTTAACCTCACGTGCTTGGAAGAACGCCAATCTAAATTGAAGATCAATAATGGCTATATAAATATTTTGGCTCATGGGGCAATGAGCTTTATAATTTGTAGTCCAGCATCTTTATAATTTTTGAATATTAGTTAAATGATGAGGCAATGAGCTTTAATTTAATTCAAAGAAAACAGTAATTTTACGTATCATTTAAAAAAAAAAAGAAAAAAAAATACGTTCGATGCTGAGATAGAAACTGAGAACTCGTGGGCTACTTATGTTGACTCCTAAGATCCTCCTAAAGCTTATTAGACAACTGATTTATGAACTTTAGGCCCGTAGAGATTGTATCTCAAGAATCAATAATTCCTTGGGCCGTCAAATTCATTTAGTTTCTCATTCAAACTGGATCCAATTGCCGATTGGTTACATAGCAAAAACTGGCAAGCTACCCAGCCTAGAAGTAAAAAAGTGACTTGAAAAATATCGTATACTGGCACGCAAAAGATCAACAATCACTTGAAAAATAATTGAACTGTAACCCAACTGATTTGCCCTCCAGAAATGGTACCTAGCAATTAAACCCACTAATAATAATCCTAAGAGGATAAATGTACAAATACATAAAGGGGCAGAAAGCTCGATAAGGTGATAGGCTACAGAACTAAGTGACCAAAATCCATTTACTGAAACATTACGCGATCAAACCCTGGAGGAAGAAGAAAACGCTGACAAACTTGTTTACTGCAAATAAAGAAAACAAATTAAGCTTTCAACATATTGAAAACATCATCTGCCATAAATCCAGCTTTTCAACCATTAACTAGCACCAGCACAATGAAATGGCTAGCAATCCCACAATGTCATAAGGATGAAAACAAAAATTCCAGGTCTTTAATATTTTTATAACATGAAACATGTAAAATTCTCTCTCAAAATCCAAAGAACAATCAAAATTACCTCAACATATTGAAGAAATGACATTAATTTGACCAATATAAAACACCTATGCTGCAACAGAGGGCTTTGAGGCAGCAGACAATCTAGATCTCTTTTTTGCCAAGCTCTCACTGCGGCGCTCCCGCTGCTCCTTCAATCTGGTGGCAAGGAGCTTCTGATACTCAGCTGCCTCAGCCTTGGCCTTCGAAATTCTTCTCTTCTTCTCTGCTATTCTAGCACGCTTCCTTTGCAAAGTCAAAGGAGTCACCAACCTCTGAATTTTGGGAGCTTTGCTAACCTTCTTACCTGCAAAACCAGGAAAAAAAAAGCGCCTTGTTATTGTTATTATTATTTGAACTCTTTCAAAGTAATCCAAATCTCCCATTTAGCTAAAAGGCAGTACTGACCAGATTTGGTTTGAAATGTTCGGCGATAAGTGTTGACATACTTCCGCACATCATCCTCCTTGGAGAGGTTAAATAGTTTCCTGATTTTTGATGCCCTCTTAGGACCTCTCATTCTAGGCTTCTCAGTGTCTGTCAGTCCTGGCAGATCCTGTTCACCTTTCTTAACAATAACCAAGTTCAAAACTGAGAGATCCTGACTAACAATGCATCCACGAACAGACTTCCTTCTTCGTTCTCCATTACGCCTCCCATATCCACGGAAGCAAGGGGTACCTGTCCATACAAGAATTGTATTCAGCTTGGCTCCGTAAAAAGCAAAAGAAAACAAATAGCATGGTAAAACATACCAATAACCTATTCTCCCCCAATTTCCTCCCCTCCCAAAAAATAAAAAGCTCCTTATAAAACATGTATAATATCACAAACGAACCTCGGTGAAGCAAAAGTCGAACACGGCCTGGAGTTAGAACTCCCTGCTTCATTGGAAAACCTTGTTTGTCACAGCCTCCCATAATCTTAAATACATAACCTTTGAACTCCTAAAAATACATACAGATTGATTAACATAAGAATAACTAAAAATGACATCACTCTAAGATACTGATATCAATATAAACTTCCACATTATAGCATACCTCACCCAGGGCATCTCCACTGACTTCTTGTGATATCCTCTTGTCAAAAAATGCACGGCTGTCATGAGAAACCTTTGATATGAGTTACACTGAACTAAGCTACTAGCTTATGAATATAATAGTTTTTAACACAGCACAGAAACACCCAAAAGAAAATGTTAAAATGGTAGAGCTGCACCACTTTTGTTTCTGTTCTTTTTTTTTTCCCTTCTCAGTGAGATTGGCTAGGTAAGGATACAAAACAACCAACAAATGCACTTCTAAAATGAGTTCATCCACACTGTTGAAGATAGCATCATATTTTCAACTTTTTAAGTATTATAAACAGAATAAAATTGTGTGTGTTCATAGAAAGTGAACAAACACCAAGGTAAGAAAATGCTTGATAGCCTGAACGATATGCATCATTAATTACTAAACAGGACAACTTAACATTAGAATCCAATCAAAATCCTATAATATATATATATATATATATATATATATATATATATAGAGAGAGAGAGAGAGAGAGAGAGAGAGAGAGAGAGAGATTCAAAGGAGGGTTTTGGGGAGTTGGTTCCGAAATTACATTTCAAAAACATCTAAATTAATCCATGAGTTTGAGGTTCAAAGCCACAAGGGAAATATTACTTTCACATACAACACTTTCCTAATAGTCAGTTCTGATTTAAGACGCATTATTCTTTTCACTTTTGTTTCTCACCATCCAAGCCAAGTCCCAAGTTATCGAAAAGAAAAGGCAGCATAACTGAGTTTTTCTAAGTTTTTGTAGCTGTGCAAATACTACTACACCCTCATTGCCTTACAAAATTAAATCAGAACAGTCCCCATTACAGAATTCTACCACATCTGGTTAGCACAAAAACCAAATTAACAAAAGGAGGCACGTATGTTTACTCGAACAAAACGAGTTAATTTCCTGAATCCTAAATTCAAAAAATTCCCGTATCCAATACTTCAATTTCATCACCTCTAATGCATTTCGAAAAGCAAAATACACATCCCTTGCTTCGTAACCATTCCCCAATCCAAAATTTTACTCTGACCATCTACAAATCGGTGCAAGACTAAATCTAGCAATAACAATGAATAAAAAGAAAAGATCCATACAGTTTCTGGTCATCGTCTATCTCGAGTTTCTTCTGGCACCCAGTCGTTGGATTTGCTATATTGAACTGTCCACAGAGAAATAGAAGTAGCAAAATTGAGAATTAGGTTTTTGTTAACAGACAGAAAACACTAAAGTGTACAAGAAAGAACCTTCATTTTCGATGGTGTAGCTCGCTAATGCCCAGGTGTTAAATGGGAAGCGAAATGCTCCTCCTGCACTCGTTGCTCAAGGGCTTTCTCTAGCCTGTAGCAAGTTAGGGTTTGCGAAATTTTTATAGTGGATATATATATATATATGAATGAGGGATTCTTGGGTGTGCTTAGAACCATCTACTTAAATATGTGTTATTTGTTAAGAAGTGAACACGTGCAATCTTGATTGGACATTAGTTCTCTAGGATCGGTAATATGATTACTATCCTGATAAAACTGCTTCTTCTTTTTTTCGGGGGGGCTTTTGAGTGGCTTGGTTAATGGGCCTACTTTAGGGTCCAAACAGATAAAAATTAGGGACGTTTGAGGCAAATATTGAAAATTCACATATTTAGTTAAAAGTAAAATAAAAATATTTAAATAACTTCAAACAACATTAAATTAATAGATTTTGTAAAAGGAAACACTGAAAAAAAAAATGCTGAAAAAAAAAGAAACTTAAAAAAAAATTTAAGAAAAAAGCTGAAAAAGAAAACGCTAAAAAAAATCCTAAAAAAAAAAAAAATATGAAATACGAAGAAATATAATAAGAACAAACACTTATATAATTATGTGATTCAACAACAAAAATGACGACCGATGATGATAATCATAACAATCGACGATGATAATTATAACAATTATTGTATCTGTAAATGTTGTATTTTTTTTTTATATGTAAATATCATAGCTATTCAGATAATATTTTTTATTAATAAATTGACAAGTTTTTTTTTTTTAAAAAAAAAAAACAAAGATACAATGTTATTAGAATTCGTAACTTTACAAGTACAATATAACTTTTTTTTTTTAACGTTTTGGAGCAGTATGAGAATTTTAACGGAAAAAATATAAGGAGGGTGAAATTTATGTATTTGGCAATTATGTAAATGACGAGAAAAGAAATATAAAAGAAAGAGTGTAGGTGTCATACATACCCAATAGAAGTATAAAAAGATGTCATAGATGATATGATACTAAACTTTCATGGATGGTCTTGTTGATATCATAAAGGATATGATTTTCAATTGAGATTGACTCTTCAATATAAACTATGAGAAAATTGAAATATAGGATGTTAATTAATTCATGTGCTTAACCATAGTTCCACCATCCTCTTCATGTCCTTGTCACCTACGAACTATAGATAAGATTAATTAATATAAATCATATTAATATTTTTGTAATGGAATATATGCTATATGCTACATTTAATATGTAATTAATTTATAATAAATAGAAAAATAACATAATATATACATGGAAAGAGATTTGCAGTATGTGCTTGCCTTGTCCTATATAGGAATAGGTCACTGTACATGATGATTTAGTCTTCTTTTCTTTTTTTTTTTTCTTTAAAAAAAAAAAAGAATTAAGAAGGAATATTTTATATCGGTGAATTTATGTCACTTTTACCATAAAGTCGAACTATCATGTCACTGTTAATGGATGACATAAAGAAAAGTAAAATGGCAGTTTTGTGCTCTGATTTGCTCTTAGTTTAACTTTGCGGAGTAAGAGTTTGCAACAACAGAAAGCAGCTGTTAATACTTAATATTATTGATTTTTTTCTAAATAAATATTTAATTCCGAAAAAATACTTCTTTTTTTTATGAACATTGAAGCTATCCATTGCGTTTTGACACACATGAAGCTATTGGCATAGAGTTCCTTTCCATATAATATTATATCGTACTTTTTATTATTTTTTTTAAATGGATAATCATGAAATTTAAGCAATTTATTTGTGATATTTGAAATTTGCAAAAAATAATTATTATTGAAATATAAAAATATAGAATTATAATATATTCGTAAATTTGAAGGTGCAACAAAGTAAATAACTTGAAGGAAAATATATGCGAACTTCAAGGAAAATGTATGCATTTGGCTTTTTTTTAACACACCTTCTCACTATGCATCTTTTATCTTGTCTTATTTCCAAATGATCTTAAAAGAAAAGAAAAGATAGAAAGAAGGAAAGGAAAGCAGAAGGAAGAGAATTATTACAAATGGTCTCTATACACAAACCCGAAAGGAAAAAAACACAATAACTTCCATGGCTAAAGAAAATCAACTCACTATACATGAAAATAATAGCTTTATATATCTTTAAACTGCCATTTTCAGTTACACTCATAGAGCACAAACAAAATCACCACTTGTCTCTATATCATCAATGTCAGCATCATCTATATCATCAAGATCCATACTTCCTCCAATTAAATGTCCAATTTTTGGACCTTCTGCAGCTTTTCTTGCCTCTTGAACTATACCTAGTATGTCTTCAATGCTTTGAGATTCTTCACCTTTATCATTATTTTGCAGGATTCCTTCCTCATCGTCCATGAATTCTTTAGGCAAGTCCTTCAGGAACCAAGGGTGCTTTTTGATTTCTGGTATGGTTATTCTCTACAATATATAAAAAAAAAAAAAAAAAAGTTCTAAAATTGTTGTACGAAAATAAAGAATTTCGAAGTAGTTAATTTTACCAATGCAGCCATTTTTGGCATTACCTTTTCTGGGTTAGCTACAAAAATCCTAGATAGAAGACGTTTACATTCTGTAGAAACTCTAACATAATCAGGAATGGAATAGTGGACACTAAGAATCCTCTGCAATTAACAAATAATTGAATTTAGTAGCTAGGATTTTAAATAATTAATGGGTCATTTTTATAATTAAAGCAATAATAGTAGACCTGAATAGTTTTTCTGAAGTTTCTTGGATCTTCAGGATCTTCAAATGGATAAGCACCAACTAACATCACATACAAGGTAACCCCACAAGACCAAACATCTGCTATCTGTATATTTGACCAAATTAAAATTTAATGTTGCAGAGTATTTTTCATGGTAGTCTCTAAAACAAATAAATAAACGGGTATGAAGATTTAAAGCAATCTTTCATTACCTTCCCATTATATTCTTTTCTTGACAAGACTTCTGGTGCAATATAGGCCGGTGTTCCCACTGTAGACTTAGGTTGAGAATGCAATACAGAAGACTAAACAAAAACAGGGAAAAAACATTCAGTATTTAGGTTTATACATGTAAAAAAATTTACTTTCATAAAAGACAATTAGAAAGTTCATTGCCTTGGAATAGCCAAAGTCACATATCTTCAGTTGCGGCGCTGAGCTTCCATCCAAAAGGGTATTTTCCAGCTTAAGATCTCTATGGCAAATTTGCTGCAACAACCGAATTAATTTGTGTCAAATAAGCATACACGCTAACTTAACTACGAGTCCACTTGCCATTGAAGTTGAAACTGTTTACCCAAAAAGAATTTTTTTTTTTTTTTTTTTGAAAGAAAAGAAATTCATTAGCCGTGTTTCGAGGTTTTTATAACTAGAATGCGAAATTTTAATAGCCTTTAATCAACATTTTGTTTTTCTCCGGGCAGCAAGTCAAATACTGCCAAGTAGAACCTAAATTGATTCACAATAAGACAGGTAGAGCATAGTTACCATAGAATGGCAATAGCTAACTCCTGATATTAGCTGTTGAAAGAAAAATCTTGCCTGATGTATCAATTTACAGAAGAAGACAATATGAGAAGCAGATTTAAGCACCACTCAAGAACAAAAAAAAAAAAAAAAGAAGTGAAGATTGCAAATTATCTGCTCAAAAATTGTACATATATACCTCATCTTCACTGAATCTGCCAGCATTGCATATTCTCTCAAAAAGTTCTCCCCCGGCAGCATATTCCATGACTATGGCTAAATGAGTTGGTGTCAGAAAAACCTACACAATAAAATCAACTTTCATAAATCTGCAAAAGCATAAACACAAAAAATAAAATTGACAGTTAAATATGTTTTCTACTCACAATTGAAGCATCTTCAATCTGATAAGCAAGTCCTTATCTTTTTGTCTATTTATCATATTATTCTTTGCAAATTGACATACTTTCATATTACATCTATCTTGCCATATTTTATTGGGAAAGCAGAGGATAAGGAAATCCCAGCCAAGCATATCTTCTATCGCTTTGAGAAAAATGAAATGGCATAAGAGTAATGATTGAAGAAGGATATTTTGTCGAAATTTGGATGAATTTGGAAAACTTTTAGCCTCTCCTACTCCATGTGAACTTAAAATGAAATTTGGAATAGAAAAATTCTGATTGTGAAATATATTCTGTTCATATCAATCACACCAAGACTTCGAGTTTGAAACAAAAGTAGAATTAAACCCTGCAAATTAAAGACATGACTACAGAAAGCATTTCCTTAAAAAGGGAATATATGAAACTCATAATAAGTAATTACCTCTTTGAATCTAATTATGTTGGGATGCTTCAATGACCTGTGGTTCATGATCTCTCTCTGCACATGCTCATCAATCTGGAAAACCCAAAAAAGGCAATAACACAAAAATGAATCCATGAAATTAGTGAAAACCAAAATTAACATTTGAAAAAAAAAAAAAAAAAAAAACCCACATAAGATATTGAAGAAATATAATAAGAAATTATAAAATTATTAGAATAATTTAAACTTATAACCTCAGACTTCATTCTTAACCCAAAAGCAAACAAGAACAGAAAAACAAAAAATAAAAACAGCACCTTTTGGCCTCTCTCAATATACTTGACTGCATATAATTCACCACTCCAAGTATCTCTAACAAGCTTAGCCACACCAAAATTGCCAGACCCAATATCTTTCAATATCTGATAACGCTCCATCTATTAGCAAATGGGTATACAGAGACAGAGCTTATAGTAATTGACTTGAAGAAAAGAATGGAACAAGTAGCTTTGAATTTGATGTGTATATTTATATTTTATAATTTGAATGATGAAGATTATTGCTTCAGTTGGTTCTGTTGGCACTGGCCCTTTACTTATTTGCGTTGAGAATCTCCATGGCTTTCATGGCCACGAATTTAAATGCTTTTGTGGGGTTGGTGTCATTTCCCTTATGGAACTGTCAAAATTGAGTCTTCGAAAGCTGAGAATTTGAGTCAACGGACAGAGACAAGAGGACAAATAATTCCACGTGTCGTTTTTCTAGTGGCTTAAATTTACCAGTTGAAAACACTATCCTCTCGCAGGCTTTGGTTCACCTACGCGCTGACGTTGTCTCGGCATTATGTTTTATTTTATTTTATTTTATTCTACTTTTAATATTCCTATTATTACTAATTTAAATATTTTACATATAAATTTAAAAAAAGTTTAACAATTTACCCTAAAAAGATTGTTATTTAGGTTTGAACACTTTTATCATTTTTAATGTCTTACATAATCATTTTGGTAAACTTCTTCAAATTCTTGGTTTATATAATAACTATTTAAAGATTTCTTTCGTCATTTTAAAATGTAAAATCATATTTATATCTTTGAAAAAAAACTTCAATTAATTTAAATTATTAGTCATACTTTGCAAAAAAAATCAAGTCAACTTTATATTAATTTATTTGTAGATATGTAATTTATCCAATGGGTAGCTCTAAAATAAGCTGAATGTAGAATATAACTCTTAAACTTTTGATTAAAAAAATATTTTATTCTATAATATTTTACTATCTCTTCTTTAACCTCTTATTACTTAATCAAAATATACAAAAATTAGTTAGAACGACTTAGTAGTGTAATGGAAGCAAAATATATAAAAAAATTAGTATATTTTAAAAAAATAATGACGGACTAATAGGATTTCGCGAACTATAAAATTTGTATTATAATTCTGCTAAAAAAAAAAAAATCACGGTATCTTAAATTTTAAAACGGATTTGGTATCACTTTAAACTTCACTTTTTGCAATAATCTCATATAAACTAAAAACAACAATTATAAGATTTTAGTTTTATATGTAAAATATTAATTTTATATGTGATGAATATAATTTTAGAACAATAATTTTTATATTTTTAATTATCCAATAAGTATTTAATCGATTTAATTCTATAAATCGATCTATTTAATAGATCAAATTTTACAAAATTTTAAATAAAAAGTAAAAAGGTGAAGTTAATGTCTTAATTAGCCCTCTAAAGTATATATGTCATCCCTTTACATAGAAGTTTTAATCTCTCTTTTCATTTAATAAAAGATGATGTAATTTTATACTTTCTTAAAGAAAAGCAGGAAATGCAAATTTTTGCTGACAATTAATATCTTACAGATTAAGCAAAAGAAATTAAAATTATTTAAATAATAAATTTTATCAACAATTTTCTGATACACTCCTTATATTAATACTGTACAGCATGAAAGGTTTTATATGAATATATATATAGAATATATTAAATAAAGGTATATTAGATAATTAATAAATTAATTGCTCATTTAAAAAAAAAGGGGGCTATTATTTGAAATAAATAAAAAAAGCTATTTTTGTAAAATAGATGGAGTATAAAAAAATTTAATAATACTATTAGGTGAAATACATAAATGTGTTATTAATTTTATAGGAAGAATTTAATGACAGGTGTCATTGGACCCATTAAATACTTTGAATTTATGAAACCATGAAATAAACACTTTAACTTATAAAATGATATTATTTTAAATTTTATTACATAATAAAAAAATATGAGGGAAATTTATAATTTTATTTTTATATTTTATGATAATATATAACATTGTCTTTGCATTTTTAAAAATATACGTTTTTATTTCTATATTTAGCATGGGGTTTAGATTTTTCATGTATGTTTTTAATATAATTTTTATTATTAAAAAATGATATAAGTTTCAATAAGAAT
This sequence comes from Jatropha podagrica, assembly GCA_947857235.1. Classification (NCBI taxonomy): domain Eukaryota; kingdom Viridiplantae; phylum Streptophyta; class Magnoliopsida; order Malpighiales; family Euphorbiaceae; genus Jatropha; species Jatropha podagrica. The sequence continues at coordinate 43,236 of CANUEP010207104.1, read as the reverse complement.
TGGCAAATGCATAGATTTGCTGGGAAGTTTCAATTTGGCTCATGGAACATTCAAGTTTGTGGTAGTTACAACCACGCATGCTTTCACATTTTAAAAATAACCATATATCTTTTTAAAATAAAATAATTAAAAAAAATTCAATTGTAAACATATACTTTTACATTTTATTTTGACAAAATATATAGTTATTATTGAAAAGTCATTAAATCTTTTAAAAAAAAAGTCACTCGACAATAGATCAAAGTTCAAATATTTTTTTCTAATATTAAAAAAAAAAAAAATTCTATAAAATGGGGGTACTCATTAAACTGTCCAAATCAATCCAAATCGATTCAAAATCATAAAAATCATAATTTTAAAAGATTAATGGTTTGATTTGATTTGATTTTTGATAAATTCAAAAACCGAGCTTTTAGTTAAGTTTACAATTTTAGCCTCAAAACTACCCAAATTGAATCAAATCGCTCAATATATGTTTGAACTTAAATTCAATTCAATTTTTTTGAATAAAAATTTCTTTGTTATTGATTAATTTAGTGTATTGGATAGTAAATTATGATATTGGTTTATATTGAATAATACTTTCTTATTAATTATATAAATTATATAATTATATTATAAAATATTCAAAATATTAAAGATTGAGGTAAAATTAGATTAATATATATATGTACAAACTATCTGTCAATAAAACTATATATATTTTTTATTTTTAGTAATAGATGTAATTAAATTAAAATTTAAATTCTATATTTGTAAATTGCTTAATTATCATCTTACTAAATATAATATTTTTCATACCATAAAAAAATACATATTCAAAAATTAATTTAAAAATTTTAATAGTTATTCAAGATTATGTGTATTAATTTTTATGAATTAATTTTTTATATTTTGTACAATAATATTTTTTTTATTAATTAGTTAAATGAGTACACTAAGACATACTCTAAGATAAATGCATATATGATATGATAATATATTTAGATTCAAATTTCTTAATATTTGAAAAAAAATAAATGAGAAAGTATAATTCTTTTTATAAAACTGCCTAAACTGTTAAATCAAACCAAATTAAACACAACCATAGGATTGAATCAAAATCTTTTATGATTTAATTTAATTTTAATATTTTATAAACTGTCATTTTAAATTTAATTTAATTATTATATTTAAATCCAACCAAACCAAGCTGCCATCACTGTAAAGATACGAGGAGAAGAGGATACAGCGACATGACAGGCAAATGGCACCGAAATTGTGACGTGGCAGGCAGAGAGAAGATAGGGCAAATTGATGGTGGGCCCCACCCAAATTGCCATGGTACACCTAATTGGCGTGTCTACAAATTACAAAAGCCAGAAGCCTACAAATACAATATGTCATGTCACCCATACATTACCACACGTTATTTTCAATCGATGTCGTTTGGTTGAAAATTTCGAGTTTTATTGAAAAATTCATTTCCCGAAAAACTAAATATCATGAAATATGATTTGAATGTACTTAATTCATACTCTAAATCATAAAATTATATAAATAAAAAGTAAAATTAAAAATATATAAATGTGGGCACTTTGAAAATAACAAAAAAATTCAACTGTTCATCTAAAAAAAATTTAAAAAAATTAACTACGTAGTATACCTTCTGTTTCAAAAAGATAATTCATCCTTATACTTTTTTATATTATAATTAATATTTAAATTATCTATTATATTTTTATAAAGTTTTATTTTATATTTAATAATTTTTATTATTTATTATTTCAATATAAGAAAATTTAAGAATTTAAATAAATTAACTACTTTTTCATATATCCTCTCTGTCTTAAAAAGACAATTCATCTTTATATATTTTTTATATTATAGTTAATATTTAAATTATTTATCATATTCTTATAAAATTTTATCTTATATTATATAATTATTATTAATTATTAATTATTTTAATATAATAATTGTTCATGTATTATTTAATATGTAAATAATAAAAAATTATTTAAATAAAATTATATTTTAAATAATTACTATTTTTTTAATTTGTATAAAAATAGAAAATGAATTATTTTTTTATAACAGAAAGAATACCAAAGAAGGTCTGAATTAATGGATGTTTTAATATTAAAGTGCATTTATAACTTAATGGAAATATATTATTGTTTATGTCTCAATAGTCTTTAATTGTTTTTAATATTATTCATAAAACTTATTTTATCACACTATTTTAATCTCCGGAGTACACAGAAATGTATATTGTGCCCATAAGATAAAAAGAAAAAGAATTAATTATATATATATAGTGATACAAATTGGCTTTTTAGGTTAATTTATTTTATTTTGAATTGAAGTTTTTGTCGAATGTTATATATAAATATATATAATATAATACAACTTGTTTTTCTTTTTTCGAAAAGAAAAAAGTTAATGCTAAATGCTCCACCACTGAGATTAAAAATTTCTTAATATATATTAAAACATTTTTAATAATTAAGAGTGCAGTATAGCCTAAATTTACCATGGAGCCAATTTTGGCATTAATTGATTAGCTATACAAATGAAAATTCCAAAATATAACCTCTCTGTCGATAGGACAGCCCACCTTCAGTTTTGAGCCAATAGTATTTTCTGGTGCCTTGCCGTGTTGATCAGGTAATAGCATATACTGAAGTGCGGTTTGGTACAGGAAAACTACATACTCCCTCCAAATAGATTGCACATGCATGCATGCATGATGGAGTGTAAGTTTCAATGTGGTCTTATCTAAATACATGTTTGAATATATAAATTTACTGTTCAACTTTACACTTCAATCTTAGGGCACTCTAACTTCTCAAATTTTATAAATGCTCTATTATTATTACACGTATTTGAATATTAATACCAACAATTTTTAGTATTTTTTATTTATAAAATATCTATTTGACAAGTAGTTAGTATGAAATTTTTAAAAATTTTAATTTTTTAATAAGTGTTTAATCAGTTAATTATTTAATAAAATAATTTTAAAAATTAAAGTGTTTGATATATATAATTTTATAAATTTAAGTATTTAATAGATCTATAATATTAAATTAATAAAGTTTATGGGTAAATTTATATTTATGGTAATAAATACATAGATGCACTGTTTTATCAAAAATCTTGTATTTTTTTAATATTTTAATTCACAAAATTTATATTTATTAAGTACTTTAATTCTCTCATTTTTGAAATTGAATTGATCAAACGCTTGCTAGATAATCAAACAATATAAAAATTATTGTCTTAAAATTAAAATAACAGCAAATCAAATTAATATTTTTATATATAAAAATCAAATATATTAATAATAATAATTATTAGTAATATGGATAAGTGTATAATATTTCTAAAACTTATAATAGTAGAGGTCCATAGATGCCTCGTAAAGTTTGAAATACCATAAAAGTTTTCAGGAAAAATATATTTGACAAGTTTTATCAGGAAACATTGGAGATTGGCCAATTTGCTCATTCACGTGTAAGGATCATCAACTCATGCTTGTACTTTTCATTTTCAAACGTCTTATCCCAAGCTATCCACTCCAATTTTTTCCACTTACAAATGTAAATGATTACTAATTTTATAATTGGAATAGCCAGCAAGGCTTCATAAAGAAAAATACTTTCTTGTTTCATGTTGCCATCATTTTTAAATTATTTTTATAAATATAATTCTATTAGTTAAATTTATTTCTTACAAAATTACATCATTTTTAATATGATTATAATCGACTATAAAATGAATGCATTCTAGCAATTGTAGGATTTCAAACATGAGAATTGAAATAGAAATTCTTCAATTAGATAATAATTAGGTCATACAAAAAAGAGTTAAATGGTCTGGTTTGATTGCATCCACCCACTTGAAAAGGAAAATGTATAGCCATACATATACATTATTATATAGTGTTAAAGTCATGTTTCTGTCCACACGATATATATACTGGTTTGGTTCCTATCGGAATCAAAAGAAATCAGTTTAGGTTTCAGTCTCTTTGCCAAAAGTTTTGAGATTGAAATTGGTCCAAAGTCATCGGTTCAATCCATTGTTTTAGGCTGTTTTCAATCTCAAATTGGTTTTAAAAAGGGCAAAATATAAAAAGAATGATTGAACCGGAGCCTTGAACCAATTGAACCGAAATTTTAGGATTCAATTCATATCTTAATTTCATTTCTCACCCATTCAATGAACCTGCCACCTCTATTACTCAGAAAAACGATTTCTGACTCCGTGTACATATATACAAATACACACAGACACACAAAAACCTAACTTGAAACATTCTTGTTTTGGTTTTCCAGACATGAAAGCTTTACACTTGTATATGCCTCGATCGTTAGTTTCCTGTAATAATTGATATGAATGGGACGAACCCCTTATTGATGTGATTCTTCACGGCTTCTATTTGACCATGTTGTGAAATGTAAGGCGTTGATGTGTATCCAATCATAGTGGCTATTCCTGGATTTTAGCTATAGCCCATTTCCTTTTTTATATACTTAGGTATGTTTGATTATTTGGATTGAAATATTCAAGCTTTGGTGTTCTTGATTGCTGCAATTTTATTTTATTTTTCTAAAAAAAATATTATCATAATGTCGTAACTATAAGTTGAAAGGATGTCTTTCACAGCTAAAAGAATATTTAGCTCCGCTAATTCAACCTTTTATGTAAGCTAGGAGCCGGTATGAACAGGTAAACTAAATTGAGATTAAAACTTTCGTTTCCGATGACCGAAAAGAAAAAAAAATCTAAAATGGGAAAGAAAGGGCTACGACACAATTAAATACGATTATTAATGGTGTCGTATTTATTAACACGATACAATACAATAGGACGCGATTAAATGCGTGGGCTGGTCCATTGTGTGAGAAGATCATTTGCGGGCCCAGATAGACCCAAATGTTGTTTGGCGTGTAAGTGAAGTTCCTGTCTTAAACCGACACTTGTCCCACAGCCACATCAAAGTTTGCAATTATAACATTATGTATCCCTCCCTGTAGGTGGGGAACTTGACTTATTAGGCGACTTGGAAACGACACTGCAATTTTGGATTTAATTAAAACAATCCAACTCTCAATTGGCATCTATTTCTAAAGTCAAACTTACAAAATTGTATGTTTCAGGTTACAAAAAGCCTAAAACAGACATTTCATGTTAAATTGTTTTACTTTTTATAAAATTGTTTAAGTTATTCAATTCATTAATTTGTTAAATTTAGTTTAATTCTAGGATAATGGCTTGGGTGATGTCATTGTTTTACATTATTTTCAATTTTCAAATGCTATTTACCTCTTCTCAAGGTGGTAGTATTGTTGTTTTAGACTGTGTTGACGCAAGGGATGAGTAATGAGCATAATATATATTATATATATTCTTCTTCTTCTTCTTTTTCAAGGTCGATTAGTTTTGTCTTTTTCTTATTTAATATTCTAACCAACATGTCAAGATCCAAATTCGAATTATTCACCCTCAGCAACAATTAATTAGGAACATCCTTACAATTAATTATCTCACACTGTAGGCAAAATAATTGATTTTCGACAGAGAGATTTCAAAAACTTGGGAGTCATATCACTACTAAGAAGGTATCTTCTGTATGTCCCTCTCAATCTAAATATGGACATCATGTGATTTGAACCAGAGGATAAACACTACATTCCAAGGTCTCTTCTACACTTTTAATTAGAGATCTTGGCTGCATATACACAATGTTATGTTTACACTTCATACTAATAATTCAGTAGAAAAAATTTCCTCCTCACTTAACCTAAAGCTCATATCCAGGAAAACTAGATCTTTCAGCTGCAAGAATATCAAACCAAAGGCAAGCTGCTCCAGCAAGTCCTTGAAAAAGCGAGTAGACATGGTCAGCTCCGGTCGAAAATTTACTTGCATTGTGATATAAGAAGCTACCAAATGCTCTTGCTCGCTCTTCATATATGCTCTCTCCTGTAAGACGGTAAAGCGAAAGGAAAGCATATGCATTTCCAGCAACACCATCAGAAAGGCCTACCTTTTTCACTAACCCACTCTTCCATACAACTTCCCCTGCTTCTATGGCTGCACTGCGGAACTCCCTGTTGTTTGGGAACGCCTGTAGAAATAATTTTTCAATTAAAGGTCATGTCCTAGACTTAATGGCTATCTGATTTCTATTATGAAGCCATTCCTTTAGCAAAAACTTAAAATCTCAATCAAAGGTCAAAGGCAAAAATCCGAACAGAGTAAGAACTGAAGAAAGAAGGATAAGAAAATTAATAAAGATGACTTCTTATTCTAGTTTTGATACATTTCTCTGATTCGAAGAGAATTTACTAAATTTGAAATGAAGACAATTTAAAAAACCAAAGTTTTGGAAAATTTAAAGTCAACGGACGACTACTTAAATACCTGCGATGCCTTGCAAAGAGAGATAGCCATGGCAGTGGCACCGTGAGACCACTGCACCAATTTGTCCCTAGGGTTTCCTTCACTTGATGGGTAATTTCCACTACGAGGGAATCTTTTACTCATCATATACCTTAAAGTTCCCTTAACATCCTCAGCATCTTCATCTGAGAGGTTAAAGTGAAGTAGCACTTGCAAGATTCCAGCAAGGCCATTGGCTGCACCCCAATATCTTGTACCATGCCATCTATACATTAGTGGGCATTCTGGATTATCAGATGCTCCTGCTCTGCCTCCAGCTAACACAGCATCAACAATTGGCAGGAGAATCTCACCAGGCAATGTCTGTTCCCCAAGATACCTGTTTATAAATAAAGCTGCCCATAAAAAACCAGCTCGCCCATACATAAGTTCATACGACATTCCAAAACCGCCTTCCTCTGGTCCAATTGGGAGGGCTCGCTCTTGAGCTACCTATAAAAGGTTACGCAAGGATATCACCAAATTAACAAAATATTCGTAATTCATACAGTCATTCAAGCAAATTGGAGCTATTTGCTGTTTATACGTTCAAAATTTTGACAATGAAGGATTTTCAGGATCAAAATCCTTGATTTTATATAGTACGAATACTCAATTACTAAACTACTAAGCTAGCAATGATAACTAAAGCGAGGAAATTAGGTAGGTTTAGTTGGATGGAAACATCCTCAAGAACTAACAAAAAGAATAATAATGTGTGAAAATATATTATATGAATCATTGTTCAAGAAAAAAATAAAATAAAATCCTCAACTCATTAACATTTAATTACTTGTAGAAATATTAAGAGTACAAACATTCAAGAATTAACGTAAAACTCACTCCTAATTAGTTTTATTGATGATTTTTAAACCATTCTTGCGTGACTTTGAGCGGTGCTTCTTATTCTCTAAATTTCAGGCTAAGAAGCCCCGGTCATTAACCGAAGGCGAGGATTAATCAATAATTTTTTTTCCGGTATGAACCAATGTGCAGCAGGTCATATCTATTGAAACAATCTCATTCAAGACCAAAATTCATATCATAAGCAAAGGGATAACTACCTCCGATGGCATCATGAGCTGCCATAATATCTCAACACCGCACAAGTGACCACATATGTGTGGATATATAGAAAGAAACAAAGTGAGTATACATTAGTTGGCATTGCTAATAATGTTTCCTACATGTGTATAGTATACCAAATAAGTAGAATTTGTCGTTAAACGGAACAAATTGTGTCCATTTCCTATTTGCCAAGATTCTGGCAGTGATATTTCACATTGGTCATCTAAATCCAGCCTCACCACATACTGAACGAAACAGACACTTAGACAAGAAGATAAAGCATGCATGGGACCGCGTTCTGTAAACCACAATTAGATTCCCTTTCTAAAATAAGAGGAGCCCCCACTTCCTTTTCACAAAGTAGAAATCGATAAATTCACAATCAAATCATTGAGAATTTTTCTAATTAAAACCCAAGTGGGATTGGAAAAAGATGGACATATGCTTAGGGCATTATCCCACTTTAACTTTCAACTTGAGTCATTATTTTGTCACCTTTATACAAAAATTAAGGTATGCATAATAAAAAAATATGATTCGAAATATATATGTAGTGATCTTACTTTTTTATCATGGCAAGACATCTAATGATAATCATTGGATTTAAGAAAAAGAAAATTAAATAATTGATCAATCGCTATCACTTGATAGTTAATAATACCGAGAGTAATTAAGAAAGAGATTGGATTTGATAATATCAACAAATATTGATTCAGTGGTGGTGTTAAATGAATATGATAACTTGTTAAAATATTTCTAAAACCCGAATTTTATTTTTTCTTTAGTTATTAATCAATATTGATTCAGTGGATATTGTTTCTTCTTTTTTAGTCTGAATTTAATTTGGGTTAAAGTGATTTTTCTTTTAGTAATGATTTGAAAAATCTAATTTATGTTATATTTTCTCAGTTGTAAAATAGGTTCATCACAAAAGATTCTTTTATTTTTTTCTCAAGAATAAACTTCTATTTTGTAATTTATTTTCTTCGTTTAGATGCAATATAAACCAGATTTTTTCACTTATAATTCTTTGACTAGATTCGGTGTATTGGAAAAGTCTGTTGACTTGAGTTTATTTGCTGGAGTTTGATAAGTTTTTCCAGAATTTCTAATAAAATTATTTCTTTTTGCTGACTAAAAAAAAAACAGCATATACAATAAAGCATCGAAGTAGTTTTGTTTAGTGAAAATAGACGTTAAATGAAATCAAGCTCATTTGAGCACTTCCTGTTCTCCTCCCCCAATTTTTAGTTGATTAAGATAATGAATGAACAATTTGGAATAGGAAAATAATTAAAATTAGAAAAAGAAAAAAAAAATGATGATTGAAAGCTGAAAACTGAGAGTTCAAATTTAATGTTTGACATTACCTCGAGGAAGAGGCTCAAATATAAGTCACGTCCCTGTTGGTCTCCTCTGAAATTGGCTATCACGGCTCCAAGAGCATATATTCCTCCTCTACCACATAAAAAGGTCACATGCCTATGCATGTACCATATCAGGTCGAGCCTTGCTCATAAAGCAAAAGAAATGCAGCAATTGCTTTTCAAATAATAATAATACTTAATTTCACCAATAGAAAACTTTTATATGTTTAATTTTCAATATATACCAGAAATTTACAGTATAGATATTAATATGATTTATATTTACAAGATTAGTATTAAAAATATTGTTAATAATAAAAATTATTTCTAATTATGGCTATAATTAAGTTGATTTCTAGTTTAATCATGACAACATAATATTGTAAAACACTTTAAGCTATTAAAATTCGGCATGATAAAAGATTGATCAAAATTCATTCTTTAACAAAATAAATCAAGCTCAAACTAAAGTTTGATTATTATCCATGAAGAAGTTGGATTATCTGTAAGCTCAACTTGGCAGTTCATGATCAATTCGAAATAAAAATAATTAATATACTAATATTAAAACGTCTAAAAAATTTATTACAAAATAAAAGTTAATCAAATATAACATAAAATTTTAGCATATGATATAAATACCAATATGTAATATTAAAATAAAATGTTATTTGTTAGATAACAAAAATGTATCAAAATTAGATAAAGATATAAAAAACTATAATTTTAATTAATTGAATAAGCTTGTGAACAAGCACTCGAAAATTGAACAAATCAAGCTTACTCAAAACTCTTCAAGCATTCGAAAATTGAACACATCAAGCTTACTCAAAACTCTACTTGAACTTGACTCAACCTCAAATCACATATTATCAAACTAATCTCATCTCAAACAAAGTAATATTCAAATCAGCTCAATTTGTTTAAAATCCTATGCTTATAATATATTTATTATCCTAATTAATATAAATTATTTCTTAGTTTATATATTTTAATTCTTACTATTTAACTTAATTGAGTCCCTAAACAATTTACTAATTAATATATTTTTAATTCTTTCTATTAAATTCACACAGTCCTTATAAATGCAACAATTTATATACACATATACATACACGAGCACAAAACCAAGAATATTCGTAAAAAAAAAAAAAGGATTTAGATAAGTATGTGTAAATTTTATTGATTGACATTTTGTTTTAATATGTATCACTTATAACATAATATGATGCAATTTTTTTTGTTATTTATTAATTTAATACATATTCTTTTCATTATTATCATTAAACCTCTGAAATTCGTTTTATTTTCTCTTTGTATGAACTGCAAAGATATTTTTAGAACAAACTAATTTGCATTATGTATTATTAAATACTTGCAATTTAAATAGTGATCAATTTTGTACTTATTAATTGAATTTTCTTTGTTATTTTCTTAATAATTTTGATCTCATTTTCTTTCAACTCAAATACATTACTTTTTTCACTTAGCGGCCTGACTAATGCAGTTATTTTACTCAAAAATAATCTTAATTGTCTTCCAGTTGAAAATTTCAATTAAAAGCTCAATTTTTGGGTAAATTATATATTGAAATGGGGCAAATTGAGCATCCTTTCCATTTATAATTGGGAAAGGAATAAAAAATAAAAAAAAAAAATCAAGAGAAGGAAAAGGGATAATTATAATCCTCAAAACAAATTAAAACTTCTCCACACGGTGACCTACAGGTTGTGACTCAGCTAATAATGCAATCTAGGCACGTGGTAGGAGCTTTTTAATTTCATTCCCACTAACTATATCTATAGAAAAAGGCGAGGAGTTTTAACTGTAATTAAACCCAAGTCGAATTAAACTATGCTGGGATCCAAATACTGGTGATTGAAAAAAAAAAAAAACTTCTCCATATAGGGAAAATTTAGGAAATTTGTAAATGCAAACGTACACTAAAATGCCACTCATCCAGGTACACTATAACCATAAGGGGAATTATCATAGACCTATCTTTCTTTCTTCTGCTATCTTTCCTAAATTTAATTATTAAATGCACTCAATATACATGAAAATAATACCAATTTAGTTCAAAGTTTAGGAACACTCGTGAAATTGAAATAGCATGGAATTCCCACTAGTCATCAAATCCTCATTTAATTGGCTCACCACCAAATAAATTGCAAGATAATTCACCAAAAAAAGCAATCAAGTCACGCTCACAGCAATAGCGTAATCAATATCATGACAACAAAACCGAAAAAAAACAACCAAAAAAATTACAATCAGATATTACCTAGAGGATGCACGTCCTGCAGCGGCACACGTGTCGACGATCTCAGAGCATAATAACAAATCTTGCTGGTTCCCTGTAAACTCATACGACCGTAAACAGGTGAAAGCCGTTCCCAGCAAACCCGAATAAACTGTCGCGTCAATAACCGCACTCCTAGCCGTACTGCAACTTCCGTTCCACGTCATTTCCACCACCTAAAAACGCAAATATTTCAACTCAGCTAACATACGCACAGTAAGTGGCACAAATTTAACCTACGCACCCGTGGTTTTCAGACTAACCTGGTTTTTAAGAGAAATGGCTGCTCTGAGAAACGTTTCTGTAGGAAGCGACAAATTTGAAGCCGATGATTTCACCTGGAGTATTAAATTCAAATCTAGCCGTTCGTTGTTGTTATCTTCGCGGCTATGACTGTCTTGAGACGTATACTCTATAGCAGAAGACATGGTTTCCTCACTTCCTAGTAACTACAATTCTCCGGCAGAGCCTTTTAGTGTACGAAAAGAAGAAAACAGATAAATGATGCCGTTTGGGTGTTTAACCATGGTTCGTATATAAAAGCGGTGCACAACACGAAGACATGTTCGTACACACGGCATTGTGACACGTGTATCACAACAATATTAGTCATACAGTAATAATAATATAAACCGTTGGATATTCCTTGTTTTTAGTGGGCTGAGCTGGGGTGGGCCCCACTGGAGGATTTAAGATTTGTAGGCCTAACTGATCAATGTAACGTTTTGGACGGAGAAGAGTGAAAGCAATTAGTGGAATCAGATACCTACCAAGAATATCTTTATAGAGTATCAATCGTCCAACGACAAAATTGTAAGGATGCGCAAATGGGATTTATTTTAATTGTTGTTTTTATGTCAAATGATTTGATTGTTAATTGTCCATCCAAACAAATCCTCTCTCTCTCTCTCTCTCTCTTTTTTTTAAATTAAAAGTTGATAATAAAAACAGCTCATGAAATTTGTGTTAATATGGACTTTTAATAACTTTAGCATATACCCTATGAATTTAGTTACCAACGTTTCAAATTTGATCCTACTAAATACATATGTAATGAAAGATGATGAGTTTTAATTATAACTAAGTCCCGAACCGAATTAGACGGTCCATGATAATAGAATCCGGAAACCAGTAATTTACATAAAAAATAATTTAAACTTCTAAAAATTTTAAATAATTTTGATTTTCTTAACTTATAAGCATAGTTTTCATGTTAAGGTAATGAGATAAAAGTAAAACCCTCTCACCTTGTAGATATGTTTATAAGAGAAATATAAACGAATTTTATTAATCTAATAACAATACGTTGATATATTTTCAAAAAGTTTTAAAAGCATTTAATCTTTATGTTGGAAGTCTTTAATTTCTCAAATTAAAATCATAATTTGATAGAGATCAAAATTTCAATTCAATGAATACCTATTAAAATGAACTCATTAAAAAGTTTACAATTTTAGCTGTTGTTATTTTCGTTCTATAATATTTATCATATTTAAAAAAATATTTTATTTTAAAATATTTATTACATTTATAGTTTTAAAAAATAATAAATATTTTTTTCATATTTACTTTTTATATATGATCAATAATTATTATTTCAATACAATGGTTTTTTTAGAGAATTAATATTAAATTAAAGATAATATAATTAATTTATTCAACCATTTATTTTAATTTAGATAAATTTAATAATTTTTTTAAAAGGTGTGAAATTTTACGTAGGACTAGTGCTATAACAGAGTTAGTAATTGACAAAAAAAAGAAAAAGCAAACAGTAATGAGAATATTAATTAAATTAATATAGGTAAAAAAATTTGGAGTGGGACCATAAACATTTCTCGCGTGAAAGTAATGGGTAATTGGAGCGAAAGTGAAATTAATGAATTACTTTTCCTGGACTGAGTGAACAAGATGGGCCCGGTATGAATAAGTTAATACAATTGAGTTGCGTAAACGATTATATCATTGACAAGTCAGCTCAACCCAAACCAGAGTCGGAGAAATGGTTTCTGATCGTGTCAATCCACAGTTAATTTATAGTGGGGCTCAATTCTATCAACGGAAAAAAATGTGAAGTAAAATTAAGTTATATAAGCAGGTGTCACAGTAGGGTGGCCAGATTCCGGTTTTTGGAACCGAAACTGATCAGAAACAAAATTGTAATCAGGAAATTGTAGTTCGATTTCAGTTGGAACTGAAAATCTTGACAAGGGATCGGTTCCAACATATATTTTTTTATTTTTTTTAAAATTCTTCAAATTAACCTCCAAATAAATCATTAGGCGGCCATATAAAGTCTAATTATGTTAAGGATATTTGTATAAACATAAGTGATGAAAACATTTGCTAAATTATACTACATTAAGAGAAACCAATAATTACTGATCCAATAATTAATAGACTATGAATATGGATAATTAAAAGTCAAAACCTTAAATAAGCTAATTTACTTAAAAAATTATAGTATAATCTCCCTCTTTTCTTTTTCTTTTCCTAAGTCGTTGGAAGCAAAACCGACGCAAGAAATTCAATTTGATTGTATTTCACAACCAAACCATGCATAAAAATATCAAAACCGCAGTTTTTGGTTTGAATAGATCCATTTAACTTGTGGCAACCCTTAATTAGTTGTTGGATAGAAAAGGCCTTTTGTCTTTAACTAACAACCCTTGTTTGATACCAGCGTTCAAATTGTATATGTATATTTGAAGTAACATTTTAAAAGATGTAATTCACATTATAAATTCCCTGTTGGAACTTTTACTAATAAAAAGAATAAATAAATAAATAAATAAAATACAAAAGAATTATAAAAAAGAAAAAAGAAAACTATTCACCAAGTGAAGGTTCCTTTTTGTGAGTTTGATCACCACCAGGAGAATTCTCTTTTTTCTGGCCTTCACCACCTGTAGATGAAGAACTAGTTTCCTGTTTATTACCTTCACCACCACTAGCTGTTAAGCTTTCCTTTTTATTAGCTTCACTAGCAATAGCTGCTAGTTCCTTCTTATGAGCATCACCTCCAATGGATGAATCCCTTCTATGCACACTTTTTCTTCTTATTATAATATCCCCAAATCTCCTCAATAATGCTTTCTTCTTCTTTGGGTTCTTTTCTGTTTCCCCTTCTTCATTATGAGCTCCTTCTACATATTCCAATTCCTCAGGATTTATCCCTTCTCCCTCATCAGCGAAAGTTAATGATTTTCGCCGATGATGATGATGATGGTGATTCTTATCTGCTGGTGGTGGTGCTGCTACAGGTGAATCGACGTCAAATATTGATCCTTTCAAAGGATCAATATTCTCCAAATCATCTTTTTCATCTGTCTGGTCATTCTGTTTACTTTCAGAAACTTTTACATCATCAGGTGTATCTTTAGGCTTAGTACTAATTATCAGATCCTTCAAATTAATACTAAAAGCATTACTTAACTTCCTTTCTCTATGATGATGTTGGGGTGGTGGTGTTTGTTCTTTATTATTATCTTCTCCTGCTTTGATCTCTTTTCCTGATGATGCTTCTTCAAGAAGTCTTTTCAACTCTTTAATATTCTCATTTGCAGTAGCCTCATTAACTCTAAGATTTTCGTTTTCTCGAGTAATGAAAATCAAAGCATCATCTTTTTCTGCTAATAAATCTTTAAGTTGTGAATTTTCAACTCTTGCAATTTCTGCAGCTTCTTTAGCAACATTAGATTCATTAATTGCTTGTTTAAGAATGTCACGCAAATACTGATTTTCTTGTTTTGCTGTTTTGTTTATAGTCTCTGCTGCTTTAAGTGCTTCAACAAGTTTATTGTTTTCTTCTTCTGCTATTTTTATACATTCTACTAGACCTGTTTCTTTCTCATTCCAAGCAACAAGTGTCTCTTCTGCCTCTGCTAGCAATCTATCAGCAGTATTTTTATAAAGCTCAGCTTCTGCTCTCACTTCCTCTAATACACGTTTGTGTTTATCATCAACATGCCTTAATTTTGGTTTCAGTTCTTCTGCTTCTCTTTTCAATTTCTCATATTTTTCTTCTGTCATGATAAGTTTATCTTTAGTTTGACTTGCTTCTGTTGCAACTTCTTTTAATGCAAATGCTAAATCCTCCATTGCCTTTTGGCTATTCTCTTCTGCTACTGCTGCTTGCTTCAATTGAAATTTAAGCAATTCCATTTCATTCATTAGGCCTTCTGCTTTATTTACTGCATTTCGCTCCGATTCTTTCACTACCCAAAATTCTGATCTAAGAGACTCTATTTCTTTTTGAAGTAACAATTGATCTTCACTGATATTCCCTTCAAGCTTTGACTCTTCAAGCAACATTTTTGTTTCTGCTAATGAATCTAACATCATACTCGCAGAATCTTTCCCACTCTCTATTTCTCTTTCAAGTTCTTGAACTCTTCCTTTGCTTTTCTGCAACAATTCTAATGCGCGAGCTTCTGATGATTGTGTTTTGCATAACTCATCTTTTAATTTCTCTAATAACAAATCTTTGTCTGCTAATCTTGACTCTAACTCCTTCACTCTCTCCAGTTCAACTTTTAAAGCTGAAATAGCTATTTCTTTGACTTTTATTTCTTTATTGGATTTTGATAAAGATTCAATTGCTGAATTTAGCTCTGAATAGATATCAGCAACTTTTCCATTAGACATTGCTTCTGATAGTCTTCCATTGGCATCATCAGCAAGTTTCTTCATCTCTGTTAGCTCGTCGTAAAACCTATCTCTTTCTTCTTCTACGACAGACAATCTGCGTTTCATATTCATCAACTCCTCCTCAAGTTGCCCTGCATTATGCTGCATCTTGGAATCTACTAAAATTGGATTCTAGGGACAGAATATACCAAAATTCTATCATTACTAACATATAATCTTACTTGTTTATGCCATTGTTACTAACAAACAGCTAGGTTACATATGAAGTTCTTATGATCAATTTAAATTTAATTTTTCTCAACAGCGTCTCAAACAGGATAATTCTTGAAGCAAAATACCTGGAATCCTAATCAAAGAATAATTAATAGGAAAAAAAGAATTAGCAACAAACAAGAGGATAGAACAGTTACCTCAGATAAATTTTTCCGGTTTTCGGTTGTAGTTCTGCTGTGATTTGATGCAGGGAGGGATTAGAATACAACCAATGAAGAATTTCCTTCAGTGAGATATCCGAAGATTCAAGATCTGAAAAATTATATAGAAAAAATAATCAATGAAAGGACAAATACAAGAAATAAGAATATAATTAATCAATCATGAGAAGATTGAACAAACAACCAAAGAAAGGAAAAACAAAAGAACTTACCGAGGCCAAAATCTCCCTCTATAACAGGTAAAACAAAAGTGAGATATGACCTATAAGGAGAGGAGGATGAGCTAATGCATATGAAACTTTCAAGAAAAGATCAAGAAAAAAATATGCAAGAAAAGAAAGAGCTTAGGATGGAAAATTTTGAATGTAGTCTTGGTTATATACATGCAAGTTGATATATTTGGACGAGAAAAGTGGAATTGCTTGCATTTTCTAAAATAGCGAGTTTCTTGGAGAAATTCTAGAGGGAGAGAAAGATGAGAGGTAGAGAGAGAAAAAATAGGAAAGCTTGGTTTTAGTTGTGTAGGAATAACCGAATTTGGCGGTTTTTCCTGTAAGAAAAGCCCATGGCTTGAGTGCTTCAAGTATTTTATTATTATCATTTTAAAAACCATATAGTAATATTAATATGAAGCTGCTTACGTTGACCGGCCGATCGCTTCACTGTTTTTTTTGTTTATTTGGATATTTGGCGGCTGACTTGGTCTCAAGGAAAATGGGGAGACTCTTCCAACACCCAAAACCATCCGTTGTCTTGCAAAAACATGAATTTGCAGTCTCTTGCTTCTATCGGCGCAGAATCCTGTCCTTTACTTTCTCAGGAAAACACATCTAATTTTCTTAGAAAAGAGCTTAGAAAACAAAATAATAATAGAATGATCAGGAACCAACTAACGGCTCGATCAGCGAAAATAAACTACATCCTTAGTTTGCCTAAGGATCAGGGACAGAATTGTGCTTGAAAAAGATATTTTGGACCGATTATTCTCCAAGTGCATATTTCGTTTCTGGGCTATTGAATAAAGTAAATACAAATGTTTTGGCCATTAGGCAGACCAGAATATAAAATCAATAACCATAAAATAGTAATTCCAATAGGATCGAGTCAAAGTTTAATAGTGTAAAGATTAATACAAACATTTAAAAAGAAACGAGGAGAAAAGGAAACATGACAAATAGAGATAGTTAAGAAGAGAGGAGAAAACAGATAATGACAAGCTTATAACATAGTACAACTATTCTCAAGGTATTCTCGAAATCTCAGTACTCAATTTTCATCTGCCTCTTTAGCAGCTTTCCAGTAACATATGAAATAATTATCACTATAGGAAAAAAAATACACATCCCATGTTGACCAACTCATTTTCTTTTACAAAGGTACAAAAAAGGACCAACACCGTTGGGAACAGCTCTAATAAAGCATACAAACAATTAGATTATACACCAATCAGCACCTAAAGAACTAAAATTATAGTTACACACCTGCAAATCAAAAGGCATCCAGCTAAGCACAACAGGAAACCAGTATGCATTTTCAGCATACAAACCGAAAAGGTTGGCAAGGTTGCACGTAGGCAATAAAACAAGCACAAGCAACCATGCTTTGTGAGAATCCAATATTTCTCCAGTTTAGGCTCCACGGCTAGATATGTTGCTGTTTAAGTGCTCGTAAAAGTCAACTGGTCAAATTTGTGGTGTCGTTTTATCTCATCAAATAAATGGAAATTGAGTGCCTAAAGCCTGCATTTTACCCATCTAACTTCTTTCAATACTTTGTAATCTTAATTACATGTCATCAAAGTGAAAGTCATCGACAGTCCTGAAGTGATTTGCAAGTCGTCGGACAGCTGAACACACAACATTAGAGCTAGAAGAGACGGAACTAGGAAGATGGGGCAGGCAAACAGGGATATGTTGCTCATTATCTCTTGGAGAACAGAAGGCAGATAAAACAGACCGGCAGAATATAAATCTGGTGACACATTCAACAAGCCTGTGTCAGCTCATTAGGCAAAATATATTGATATCAAAAAACAAGGATAATTATTGTCAAATTCTTTTCATAAAAAGGACTGTGTTGAAGAGGGGAAATGTCTGCAATTCATCATGAAAATCATATCATTGTAATACTAAGTTGATTTCAGTCTAAAAACTACAATATAATATCAATCATATTACATCAAGCAAAGACACCCCACTTTACTCCACTTATTCAATAGAGAAATATTTACTATAGAGATAAAATATATAAAATCGTTAGGATAGTAGCTTAGTGGCCAAAGTAGCCAAATACTTGTCTTGAAGCACAAGAGGTTAGAGATCCAAAACCTACAACCCCTTCTTCCTACTCTAGGAGGCATTTAGTTCAAACTGATTCATGCAATTGATAGCTAATTCGTACCTAATAGCTAAGTTTTAAGTGTTTAGTAAGGATTTTAGTCAGCAACTGAAAATTAATATTTAGTCTCAATTAGTTGCTGATTCCATCAACTATGTGTTAATAACTTTCTTTTTATCAGCTGAAAGTTGATTTGTGTTATATATTATATTTGTGTGTTATATATTATATTTGGACTCCATTAACCTTATAAAAATAATTACTAATTATTTTTTTCAAGTCAATATTTTTTACCATTAATTTTATTTATAGGCATTTTTAAAACAATAAATTTCTATTAGATATTATATTAAAAAATTTAATTAGTATTCTTTTATTTACATAACACATTAAGATAAAACAATTTATTTTTACTTTAAATTTTTTTAAAAAATTATCAGTTATTCACCATAATATATAAAAATGAGTATTTCCTTAATGGTCTTTTTAGATTTTAATAGCAATAACTGCTAAAATTTTATCAAACACTAACATTCATCTGCTGACCCCTGTCAACCACCAGCTAGCAACTATCAGCAACCTCTATCAACTATTAGCTGATTTAAACAGTTAAACCAAACGAGCCCTAAATATTAGAAAGAGGGTGAATTTCACACCACATATAAAGAGAGAGAGAGAGAGAGAGAGAGAGAGAGAGAGAGAGAGAGACCTTAGAATAAGTCGCCGCAGAAATGGGTCAGATAACACTTGTGCCCAAACGAGATCCAGGCTTTTTGATGTGCACAAAATAACTTCCCACTCAGAGAAGGCATTGGAGAGCATCTCCTCAGCGTCATTATAAACATCCTAAAAGCAGAGTCCACTTAGCAAAGGGGTCCAAGCACAAACAAGATGATTCCTATACAAATCAAAAACAGTATGCAATCAACTTACTGTATCAGCATCACCAGATGAGAGGCCAACCATCTGGCAAAATGCTTGTAGGGGAGCGGTCAAGAAAAAGGTAAATTGACTTCCATTTTGTGTTCTGTCAACACCAGATAGGTTCTTGAATGACGGTTGCAAAGGAGAAAGCAGCAAGGCAGCTGGCTCTCCCCTTTCTGCACCATGTAAGACCTGGAAATTATCCACAATTGACAAGTAAGCTGGCAGGTAATCGAGAACCGGGAAGAGTGAAAGATGAAACGCAGAAAATCTTGAGGTTGGACACACATGTAGGCAGTTGAAAACTCCTACAAAATTTTTCTTCACATATTCCTTATACAAATACCAAGAAAGAAAATGTGAACTACTTGATATAAAAGTGTCCAATTTAACAAGTTATGCTATGAGGCCAATTGTATCCGACACGTGCAACCTAACTATGTGAATAAATAAATGAGTCTCATCACACTCCCAAGTAAAGCATGTCCATTGTAGCTTCATTGACTGGATTATGCTGTGATACTACTCTTAAGGAAGCCCTCCAATGAGTAAGAGGACTATTTCGTCCGAGAAAATATGATAAGAGGGCCTTCCAAGCAATTGGAGAACAAAAATGAACAGTTTTGTGACAGATTTCATTCATTATTTTCTTCCTCATATAACATGCAATAGTTTATAGTTCATATTGGCTTTATCAGCCACCAGATGAATCCTCTTCATCCTGGCCAGTGTCTTATTTTCTGCGATAAATACAACTGAAATACTTACATTCGCTCAGTTCTAACTGTTTGACAGCTAAAGACATCACCTGAACCTGGCAACTGGTGGTTTCCAAGTTCATATTAATGCATAGTAAACAAAATTTACATTTTCCATAACCTTTTACATAACTTCTATCAAATTTCAAACAACAACTTTGTATGCAAAAATTGTATGTTACATACAATCCTTGGGACGTCCAAGGTAAACCATGAAAATCAAATACTTTAGACATGAACATGGTCCTGAAATGGATGTTGTTTAGAAGGCAGCAAATTTTGGTTTGCAAACAATGAAATGCAGAAGAATAAAATCAGTCATACAAAAAGTCACACAAAAGTTATGACAAACCTGCCTTGAATGCATGGCTGTTGTCACTATCAATAATCAAGAAAAGTGGTCTTCTAGTAAAAGGAATTATATCACCAGGATAAAGGGCATTTGAACCTGAAAGTTCAAAAGCAGCAAAAATAAGAGTGGACCAGTAGTATGGTAAGTAGAAAACATTAAAAAGGTAATGCTCTTTTAACTGCAAAGAGACACTTCAACAATAATTACTAGAGAAAAAGTAAACAATAAGTAACCTACCACCAGCTCCCCTAGGGCCTAACAACAGATAATTATCATGATATTCACTTGTCTCTCGCTTCCCATTAGCAAGAGATTCAGATGAAGAACTGCTCTGTTCACTAGATGTTCCAGAAACAACCCTCTGTTTCGAGGACTTCCGTGATCCTCCAGAGTTTTCCATCTGAGAAACATTACTTTGACCAGCCTTCCCTGCACATGGGATTCATTTGGGTCATCAATATGGACATGGTCAGTTGCATTCCAGTAGCAATATGGAGGTAAAACTAACCTGAGGCTGATAGATATAGTAGCATAATGCTTTCTGCAGGAAGCTCCTCACAAATTGTTGCCATAACCTGCCCACAAATAATATGATCAAAGACTAAGTTTAATCATCTTACGTCTATAAAAAAGGGCATAAATAAGAGGAAAATTAAGTGTTAAAATGCTCATGAGTAATATTAGCACTAGCTGCTGATTCTCAACGAGCCTATATGTTCATTTTGTATAATATTAACTTGTATTAGGATTTGATAAACTGCTTCTTTACATGAGAAGTAAAGCATCTTCATAAAGTTGACTATAACAGAATAACAATATGCCTCGGTGAAAATGAAGTGACTTTAAGCTACATGTTGCATTAAGGGAGAAATCATGCAGATTTTCATTAATGATACGTGAAGTCTGGTTACTATCCCACACAAGTCACAATAACTTTAGCAACACTAACCGCTAACAAATGTGTCACAGAAGGACGATAAAGAACAGCTTTCCTAGGATTTGGTGGTAAAGTTGGATCAGTCAAATCAGCAGCCAAGTTTATATCTATTAGTCCAGAAGCTCCAGAATGATCAGTTCCATTGCCATTCTCATATGAATCAGCTGGACGTTTTTGGTAGACTGATTCAATTGGACGCTTTTGGTACATAGATCCACTTGGCTCCCATTCCAAACACTGCAGCATTCTGTACGAGTCCAGAGTAATTTCTGCAAATTTAACCTGTACAAATAGATAACAAATGTCAAGGATTTTCTTTGCATAGAAAATCTCTGTGTTGAAACCCAAAACACGAGCACTAAAAGCTTTTCACCTCATTCCGGTGATAGCTTGTGAGGATTGCATCTTTAAACTTGAGAACCTTCCTTGCATGGAAACGGGCCACATATGGACGAGAAGTTGGATATGAATCAAACAGAACACAATAACGCAAAGGTCGGACATTTGAAAAGGCAGTATCAACTTCCATAAAGTGGAGAATTTCTTGTACTACAAGTTTCCACTCTTTGAAATTTGTTTCCTGAGAAAAAACAGTTGAGAAACCCTTGATTACACTAGTACTAAGTACCAACAGAAAGTCATATGCAGTAAGTTGCTCTTAAGAGGAATAAAATCCAGAAGTATTAATCTTAAGCACGCAGAGATATGACAGGTTTAAGGAATTCCAAGTTCAGAATTTGTCTAGTGTCCTGTCAGTAATGATGGGACTCCACTGTTAGTGGCCATTACAAGTGAATAAAAATTCCTTTAAAATTTGAAATTTCCAGAATTATTTTAACTATCTTGCATTTAAAAATGTTTAGATTGCTCAAGTTAAGGGTTCCATAAACAAGCAAAAAAATAAAGGCACTAAATATTATTTAGGGTATTAACAGCAATCTTTTATCATTCAATAGGATGGAGAGCAATATTTATACATTATTCTGCTCATCCTGTCCCAAAAGATTTACCACTTCTTGACATTAGTGCAGACTTAGCTATGAACCAAGCGAAATGGAAACAAAGGATTGACTTCAACTAGTTTGGATTAAGGCTTAATTGTTATTGTTGTTGCTGTTGTTGTATTCTACCATCCTAACCTGGCAAATTATAAAGTGGAGTACAATAAAATTTTCAATCCCTCATCCAACAAACATGACAATCACATGGCTAGCCAGTTGCCCACCAGTCCAGACAACTCAACTAAATCAGGGCCTTTCACTAAGAAACAATTGTTGCATTTCGTCCAAGACAATGGAAGTGTCTGAGACTTCTATACATCATATATGTTCAAACTCTAAAGCTTTTCCCATTAGAGTTAGCTCAACAACTAATCCGGTTAGCTCCTCTCTTCACACGGCAAACATAAAAGCCAGAGAACAGACTAGCTATAGGATTTGCATAACTGCAACAATGTAAAAATAGGGCATATCTTCACTGGCTCCAAGCATAGAATTTGCAGCTTTGAGATTTTCCCTCCTAATTCAATTCACAGTAGACCAGTGCTATTTTTCCACTAACAGCATACCCAAAAAAGCATCCAGGGCTTCAGCTGCTACCAAATAGAACGGACAAAAGACATGCAATCTCCACTGTCTACCAAAAGGAGATGTCTGTGCATGAAGAGTCAGTTGGCGCACTTCCAAATATATTAGGGTGGATTAAAAATATGAGAGAGTTACCCGATACCATTGCAGTTGGTTCAACCAAGTGCTATTCTTATTCACGAAGAGAGAGAACTTCATTCCGACCGTAAACTCTACTGCTTTTTAAAACATTAATTATTTCAGCATCCTAATGGATCACAAGTATCCTAAGTTCAAAACTGGATATTTATAAGTGGGCAGCCACAGCCATAGATAAAGCGTTGTGAATCAACTTTCCTTTCCTACGACATACAATGTGGATTCATGTATCCTAAGTTCAAAATGGATATTTGTAAGTGAATGGCCACCGGCATATATAAAGTGTTATGATGAATCAACTATCCTTTCCTATGACATATAAAGCCATATTAATCACACATGCTAACTGCAATCTTAAATCAAATTCGGCCACCTTGGACTGAATAAAAGTCTAATTGTCATATCTAACTTGCAGTTCCCAGAATACCTACTTGATGGACCTATATAATATGGGTTTGCATAACCTCGTAATATCTTCACTCAGAGAACAAATGACGGAACTAACTATGCCGTTTATCTTCTAGAACCTCCTTAGCACTATTCCAATTGTGTTTATGGAAAAACCGAAAAGGCAAAATAGTTTCTGGACCATGGTTTTAATCTTCCCGGAAAACCAAGGAAAGAAGCCAAGTAGCCAACTTAATTTTTGAGAAGAACTCTAGGATCTTTCTCTGTAGCAAAAGTTATGGGGTTGTAATTTTCCAGGTAACCGAAAGAAATGTGCGAACAAGTTTTATTAAGTTTGAAATATTTCCTAGAAATAAAACAGCAAAATAACAATCAAAAACTAACAAATGCTTCGTCAGGACAACAGATACCCAATTTCATGAAAAAACCTCAAATTTAATTCAATTTCACATATTCTATAAAGAGCACATGGTAACTGCTAATTATGCAAAGCCCACTATAGACCCAGACATCAACCTCACGAAAAGAGCCATCCCCGTCTCCAATTCCAAAAATTTCCCTCATCCGCATGTCTAATCTTGCTAAAAACAACCAGCGAGAACAAAAAGCTGTCAAATGATCTAAAATTGAACTTCAACGCCAAAAACATTTAGCCTTATACAAAAAGAAAAGAAAGAAAAGAAAAGAAATAAATAAATAAACCACCAAAACAAAGAAAGACCTAAAGGGACAAACAATTCGAGCCAAAATAAGCATACACATTTTGCACAAAAAAAATTAAAATTGAAAATACCCGGAAATTCAACTTGCTATCATCAACCAGAGCTCTAAACTTGTCGACAAGCAATTGAACCATTTCGGTCCGGTTCAAAATCAGGGAAACAAGCAAAAACCGCGCGTAAAATCTCAATTCCTTAAATCTCACACCGAGATCCTTAGCTTTAGCTCCTTCGAAGTACCTCCGATGCAAAATCGCTTCATAGAACACATACGCTTCAACCAAAAACCTCGCTTGACTGGTCCTCATATACTGATTAAAATAGAGCTGCCCGATCCGGCTAGCGATCTCGCCTATTTCCCACCGATTAAGACCTGCCTCGACTAGCTTCGACCTATTCTCTTGCTGATACTTCCATAGCCGCATGTAAGCCTTAAATACCTTCTGAAAGTAGTGATTCTGTGAGTGTCCGTACGGCGGAAGGTCACGGACTCGAGCAAACTTACGGTCCGCGTTCTCCACCAGAGCGCGGAAGGTTTGCGAAACAACCTTGCTTTGTGCTACAGCGGTGGCCATGAAAGGAGCAGAAGAAGGTGGTACTACCGGAGGTGGTTGGTGGTTATCATCGGGAAACGAGCAGAGAAATAGGGAGAGAAAGTAGACTTCGTGTGGGTATGTGGCGTCAGCTGTAATATATAATTTGCTTTTGCTTTTTCTTAATTTCTGTATTTCGTTTAATACATAAATTATAATTTCCTTATTATTACTTTCAGAGAATTACAGTGGCAGCGTCTAGAGAGAAAATGGAGGAGGAGGAGGAGGAGGAGGAGGAGAACAAGCTGCTTTTGAGCTGGGCTGTGGGCTGTGAACTGATACAGGATGTTAAGAGGAGAAGAGTGTTGCTAAGAGATGTGATTGTTAACTAGAGAATTGTGGAGAAGTGATTATAGATTTTTTATCGTTGGATGGTTTTTGACTTATGGAGATCTGACGTTGGAGAAATGAGGAAAACTAACGACTTCACTGTTATTGTTTTTTGTTGACTGTTTTTCTCTGATACCCTTTTAATTTTATTCGTTAACAGTTTTTGCCCATTAATTCTAATGAAATTGCAGGATGCTCCTAATAGTTTCACCGTCACCCTCCTTCACGGTGGCCCCTGTGTATATTATCTACATAACATCCACTTTCTCTATTTAGCATTTAGAAATGGTCGGTTGCATCGGTGATAAGTAGGGGTATGCGATCGGCCAGCTCAGTTCCGAACTAAACTGCAAATTGAAACTGAACTTTTTTTTTTCCCCTAAATTGGAAGCACAATAAATTTTTTTTGGAATTAAACCAAATTGATCAATTTGGTTGATTTGAATTGATTTTGGACGAAAATCACGTGTGTACATATCGTTGGAATTATAGGACCATGTCCACACATGTAATATATGAGTTATAGGAAAACATTATTTTGTGTTTTATATTTATAATAAAAAAAAAAGTCCTCTCAAGTAAAAAAGTGAAATAAATTTTTTTATTCGTTAAAATTCAACGATAGAAAATTATATAATGAGTTCTATAATATCAAATTAGTAAAAATTATCGTGATCGAAAAAACTCGCACTTAAACCTCTCATTGTTCATATAAGTAAAAAAATAAATCATTTCATACTTAATTGACAATGTTTCTCGCACAGTATAAAAGCCAATTGCATTACACTTTAATGTTAATATACATTTATAAAGGAGAATATTAAGATTCAACAAAGATTAGAGTAATAGTGAAGAGATTCAAGAAAGTTGTTAGGGCTGCAATGAAAATTGGAAAGATAGGAATAAGGAAGAAGAATGGAGTTGGAGACATATTCAAACCTAATTCCTCGTATGCTTTGAATATCGGAAGAGTGAAAATTTTGTAATATTGACTTGAAAAAGGAATCCAAAGCTGTTTTAATGATTATGATCCAAGGGTTATAAAAAGCTGTGGTTCAATGATGCATACGCAAGTCAATGCGTGTTCCTGTGAATTGTTGTAGTGGGAATTTTTTAACACCTAACTCCATATGATACGACTTGAGATCCTTTTTAGTTTATATAGTAAAATAAAAACAATCTCAATTACAAAAACTCGAAAAATCAATAAAAATATGTCTATGTTTGACCAATAAATAATGATAAAATGTTTAAAATAAAAAAGAAAACTGGAAGAAAAGAAAAAACTAAAAATTGAATACCATGTGATTTTCCTTATCCATATCGCGGAATTTTTTCTTTTTGAACAAAAAAATAAAATAAATGCATGAATTTACCCTTATATTCTATAAGGAAAAATCTTAGTTGTACTTCCAATTTTAGCGAACATTAATTGTTAATTATTTTAATAACATTTAACTGTTAACTGTTTAAATAATTTTTATAAAATATTAATAATTAAATATTACATAAGAAAATTTTAATAATTAAACGTTATATGAGTTAATTCTTTATAGACATTACATTAATTTTAAACAGTTAATTCAGATTTTATATCACCGAACAATATAAAAAATAACTTTCAGCATCTGTTCTGCCAACCAAGCGCTGAAAACTACTTAATAAGTTATTCTAAAATACAGTTGCCCGCAGATCTGTCGTCCATCTCATGATTATACATACTTGTTCAAGAACTGTTGGAAACTACATTTCACTTCCACTGTGCCAAAAGCAATGATTTCTTTAGCTACTTGTAATAAATTTTAACAATATAATCCTTACCCGTTTCCTATTATGACAAAAATGGCCCTGAAAAAATGAGAAATATTGAAAAATAAGGCTGCGGCAGAGATTGCAAGAACAATTGATGTCAGACAGTTAAGTGGCAAAGCCAAAATAAGAGAATATAGTGATGAGGGTAGTGGTTCAGGAGGCTTCACCTGAAGGGAATGTTCTTTCTTGTACAGGACAAACTTGCATTTTTTTTCTATTATCTGGCAGAATGAAATAACAAATCACAATCATGTTTTCTACGATCCAATACTATTTCCCCACCACCACCCACATTTCCAAATCCCCAATTAAATAACATTTATTGTTATCCTCACATCAATTGCCAGTAAATAAGAAATTAGAACTTTGGCAGCCTCTTGTTCTTGAAATTCTTAGTTTTTTTTTTTTATTTAAAAAACGTACATTTTACCCCCCAAATTCATAAGAAATCACTATTAAAATTTATTTTCAAGTGTGTAAGTTAAACAATTACGTGGTTAAGAAATCAGTGTTTCTTTGTAAAACGACAGTACATTGGCATCTTTGAGCACTTAGTTGCAAAGGTAAGATCAAGAAAAAAAAGTTTATTGTCTTAACCTAAGCATCTTAATCACGAAGTTTTCTTAAATGGGACCTATATAATTTATATAAGTGAGTCCAAATGGGCAGTCAAATTCCTCCAAACAAGTTAGGATGGTTCTAAATGTTTTGTTCATAAAGGATATGTTGACCCTTACAAAAAAGTAAACAGAAGAAACATAAAATTAAGTCTGAAGATGACAGATATGATGTGTGTCTATTCATCTACAATCACACACAATTATTTTACTTTTTGCCATCTCAATCAATACAAGTTTTTTTTTTTTTTTTTTTTTCACTACAAGAACTTCAAAAATATGCAGGTATATTTTATTATAATTTATTAAATAGTTTCACTTTTTAGATAATTTTAGCATTTTAATTAAGTCAAATTCATTTTTTATTCATTTCCCTAAAATATATTTTATAACAGTTTTTAGATTTTTTTTTTTTTTGGAGAATAAAAGTTTTTCATTAAAAAATTAACACTCTAACATTTAGCCTTTTTCATTAAATTTCGCCAAATTCAATTAACTAGATTGCTAATATTTTTTTATTTTTAAATTAAACAACTATTTGTATTGAACATTTATAATTTAATCCATTGTATAAATTGCTATCAGTTAATAGTTAATCACTTATAGAACAATCAACAGTTACTTCAATAGTTAATATTGTCAAATATGCACTTAATATTTTTTTAAAATTAAAATACAATGCTAAATTGGGCTCTTGTATTTCTTAAAAAAAATCTAAAATTATTTTAAAAAATATTTTCGCAGCCTAAAGTAGAACTTTATTTTATATTTTATATTTTGAATTTTGAGACAAATTATTAATCTTTTTTACATGTACAAACGGACAAAAAATAATTAAATAAATGATTAATAAATAAACGCGATGTCCTTTTATTGATTGGAAAGGGGAAATTAAGGAGGGGACACAGACATTGCTAGGTACCATACAAAATGCCAGAAAATAAAAGAAAGCTCGTTGGGCTCATAATGCAAGGGAGTAGTTGGATGTTCATTGTTTCAATTGGCTTTCTTGCTCAATAATAAATAGAAAAATAAATAAAATAGTAATAGAAAATGTTAAGTATCCTCTGGCTGTAGTCCCAGTCTCAGAAGCTGGCTTTATTTGCTTTTGCTAATTTCAATAGAAGTCGTTTTCTTTAGCTTTATTAGGTATAAGAATTGCTCTCAACTGATCAATCTTGTATCCTTTTTTTTTAACATTACACCGTCATCCAATACCCGATTTCTTTTTTTTTTTTTAAGATTTTCATGGAATTTTTATTTTTGCTAATTTGCATTTAGGTTCTTCATTCATTTCTTATTTCTTGCATGTGGGCATAAGCACCTTTCTTCATTCATTTTGAGTTTGCCAAAACTACGATGATAAGTATAAATTGATCCAAAGTAAAAATAAATAGTTTAGATCACATCAAACAATAAATTTAATATTGAATAATAATAAATTAATTAAAATTTTATAATTAAATGAGCGATCATAAATTTGATTTTACGTAAATAGATTACAATATTCGCTTATTTATAAATTGACTATTTGATATAATGTTACTAAGTAAAATATATGGATTATCATCTATTTGCCGCACATCCTAAAATTAGGGGATGCATAAAAAGAGGAAGAAAACATTAATCAATAGAGTTGATTAAATAATAATCAACTAATCAATGATCTTTCCAGTTTAGATCTAGATAATTAAGAACAGCCACGTGTGATGTGATAACCACCAATTAAAGAGATAATTAGGCAATTGAGTATAGATTTATTGCTTTGGAAAAGAGGATAAAGGTGAAAAAGCCATCCAATATTTCAAACAGAAAAGGAGAAGCAACCTAATGGCCACAAAAGAAAGTGCTTATGCAAATACACTACAAAGCTTTTTCCCTTCTCATTATGTCTTTGAGAATCTTCTAAAGCATTATTTTCACTAATTCAAAGGTCAAGAGAGGGAAGAGAAGTGATCAAAAGTTTGGAGGGAAAACACAAAAGCCAAGCATCTAATGATGAAATGAGGGAAATCACGCTAAAGAAGCAATCTTTCAAATTTCGGCTAAGTTTAGTGGTTTAAACTTTTTTTTGGAAGGGCCATGGGTTGTGGGCCATTAATATGGGCCCAATCTCTTTTACAACCAGGAGTTGTGCAACACAGATTGAGAGGTGGTTTTGTTGTCGGTTCATGGTTGAAGGTATTTCTAGGCAAAGGTTAAGAATGTCTCTAGTTGACGAAAAAGTACATGCTACCCATTGGGTCACCTGAACGCGGTTCAGAATCAAATTACTGAATAGTTTAGTTTCGATTCTTATTTTGTTAAATTATAACTAATAATTTCACATTTTTTCATTTCAAACCGGTAATTCTAAACATAAATATTTTTCAAAGCTTTTTAAAAGTCAAATTAAGTTTTTTTTTTTTTTTGTAAAATCAGAGCCAATAGGCTAAAAAAAAAAAAAGAAAAATAAAAATCAGCTCTAAAAGCTAATCCCTGTTACACAAGTGGGGGATGGGGACTCACGTGACTAATGAATATTTGTTTTCTGAAATGCTCGTCCTTGTCTTCTCATATACAAATGGAAAGTACGGACTCTGTTGGGGAAAAGCTAAAGTATATTAAGGACCACTAACGAAGATTTTACCGTTTTTATTTTCTTTTAAACCCTAAACTCCTACAAAATTCCATTCACGCCCCAAAATATGCAGGCAAGTTTCTAAAATTTTTGACTGTTTTCTTTTATTAACTTATTGCAAGATGTCAGCTGATTCAATTCGGTTGTTGGAATAGATCAACCCAAATCAATAAAATGCGATACCCATTCTTGAAAGCTGAAAATGATGATCAAAACCAAAACTGGTTCAGGAAATTTCAGAAAACAGACCTGTCTCAATTAGGCCCGAAAACAGTATTCTCGTAAATAGTATTAAAACTGGGCTTAAATTTGTCTATGAGGCTGTAACCACTTCGTGAAGAGTAGTTATACGAAGAAAATAGCCAAAAACTGTATGATCTAGAGGTCACAAGAAAATAGCCTAAAACTGTATGATCTAGAGGTCACTCCTATCGAGCAAGCATCACATTTTCTCGGGTAGAATTCTTCACATTAGAATTGCTAGAAATAATACCCTTAAATACTTGATAATTTTTTCAGCTATAGGAGCCATGTTGATAGGGTAAATTTGTTTTTTAGAATTTAAAATTCAAATTTAATATTTGTATCATACTATATCTCTTTTTTCTTTCTTTTTGACATGAATATTATTTCGTGGTAGGATTGGTGGCCGTCCACTGGGCCTGGGCTGGCATCTACTGAGCATGGACACATGGACAGTCTGCTGAGTCTGCGCAGTCTACTGGGCCTCCCATCTAATGCCACTGTAACTGCTGATCTGTAAGTATATTAACATATGTAGAAGTAATGGAACTGGGATTTTATGTCTTTCTTTTTACTGTTCAAAATAATTAAAAGATAGTTTACATGTCAAAAATTGTGTTCCTTGACAGGTCGATTTTGTAAAATATAAAAACATAAAATATGGCATATTATTATATATTTAATTATTTTGAACAGTAAAAAGAAGGACAGGAGAAGTCTTCCATTATTTCTACGTATGTTAGTATACTTACAGATCAGCAGTTACGGTGGCATTAGATAGGCTAGGCCCAGTAGACTGCGTAGGCTCAGCAGACTGTCCATGCTCAGTAGATACCGGCACAGGTCCAGTGGACGGCCCATCAATCCTAATCCGAAATAATATTTATGTAAAAAAAAAAAAAGACATAGTACGATAAAAATATTAAATTTGAATTTTATATTCTGAAAAGCAAATTTCCTCTATCAACATGGCTCCTATAGTTGAAAAAATTATCAAGTATTTAAGGGTATTATTTCTTGGGATATTATTTCTAGCAATTCTAATATTTAGAAGTAATTAAATTATTGTATCTAATCAAATTTAATTTCTATTTCTATTTCTTCTATTCTCGAATGTATTTTTATTTCTATATGTTGTTTTATATCTGCATTTTTGTTAAGCTCTAAAGCAAGATTATTATTATTATTATTATTATTAAAGCCTCCTTTACTATGGTTCTTTTGCAATACATTTTTTATTGCGGAGATGAATCAAAGTTTATGTCATCGGCTTCAATCACTATATATTGAAGAGAAAACGATTACCTTTTTTTGTGGCTCCTAACACTAAATTATTTTATCCAAAAAGTGTTAGTTGGGTATTTTGTAAATGGTTATTATTAGAAATTTTTTGAATTAATTTTAATATTATTAAAAAAATTTATATTTAAGTTGTTGATTATTTAGAATTTATAAATAATTGATTAAATTTTTTATTTAGGTATTATGAATTTGAATTTCAGTTTTATATAATATATTCATAAATTCATGTATTATAGGTTAAAAAAATTGCTAAGGATGAGATGCACAAGAGCTCTTAGAGATCCTCCATTCTAGTTTTTTTTTTTTTTTTTTTTTTAAATTATTTACAATATTCTTATATTTCATTTTTTCAAATTAACTGACTTCTTTTGTGTAAAATTCCTATTTTTCAATATATTTAAATTATATATGTTAAAATTAAACTAAAGTATTATTTCATCTCTCTCTACTGCCAAACACTAACCACCAACTTCTTCATCTCTCTTTCTCGCCGGAAAGTACATGTTACGACGATGGACCAACTTCTTGAATCGGAGGGATCAACAATGGCTTCGACAGCAGCGAAAAGAAAGGGGTTCGTTGGAAGGATGAGATGCTTTACAGTGTGCTTCACAGTTTATTGGCATGAACTTCGTGCCGAAATACGGCAATGGCGTTGCATCAGAATCGTTTTTGAGTAGTAGATGGATATTGAAAATTATCTTGATTTTGAAGAGAGAAAGAAAGCAGAATACCATACTCAGCATCTCGAACCGTCGAAGAAGTTTTTATCGACTTCAAAAGCAGATGCACTGGCTTAATCAATGCTCTTACCACTAGTTTGATTTATTTTTAATTCGCTTATATAATCATAAATATATGTATTTATTGAATTGAGTTTGCTTTATTCCCTTGTATCTTTAATGTTTTTCTATTTAATGGTTTGATTTATTTGTTGAACTGAATTGCTTTATTAATAAAAGTTCTAACAAGAGTAAGTTTTTTGATTCAACAAATGTTAAAGGGAAGGGGAGGGGAAGTTTTTCAAAACGGAGTGTTTTGAAAAGAGTTTGGAGTTGTGTTAGCTAATCCATTTGGGTCCCCCAAACAAATTATTTATTATTTTTTTATACTCTATTTTTAAATAGGAATTTAATTATCTGACTTTTCAAATTGAAATGTTCATGTAATTAAGGTCAAAATGGATTGACGAATTCGTCAGAATTTTTTAAATAAATTACTCTTGATTAGACGTGTCCTGATTAACATGAAAGTAGCATTGAGTTCAAATAATGGAAATTTATTCTCAAATTACTTATGTTGCTCAAAGTTTATGCTATTCAACATCTTGTAGTACTTAGCGCAAGGGAGATCTTTCTTTCTTTCCATGAGTATTCCTGCAGTTTGTTCACGTACTTGGTTACGTGCAAATATTTTTATGCTGAATCTTTTGTCCATTAGGTTCATAGACTTGACAGAAATAGTAGTGGCATCCTGGTGATGGGAAGGACACAAACAATGACAACAGTTCTGCATTCTATCTTCCGGGAGAAAACATTTGCAGCATCAAATGATGTAAGTAATTGCCGATCTATATCTTTTTTTTTCACTGATTTTGCTTAAATTTGAGAAGACATTTGTTCAAGAGAAATGGGAAATTGTTAGTTCTGGTATTCTTACAGGTTAACAGTGGTTGTCTTCTTTTTCAAGGATGTTGGTGACAGAAGAAGAATCCTGCAAAGAAAGTATTGGGCACTTGTTATTGGGTCTCCAAGGCACCAAAAAGGTTTGATTTTTGCACCACTGGGAAAGGTAGACGCAAGCTTGATTCTTAAAGGCAATGCATTCTCTTTCTCTCTCTCTCTCTTCTCTCGGTAAAGTTGCTTTTTTTACAGCACTGCAAAGATTTAAAAATTCAAGAATTTGCATCCATGCAAGAATTAATTCAACAGGGAGTGTCTCGTCTCTTACTTACATTGATAAAGAAAGATAGAAAGAATATGTAATAAATCCTCCGTTTTCTTGATTCTTAGAATCTTGCTAATTCAATAATGCACGAATTGTTATCAATGCTATGTTTTTTTACACGAAGAACAACATTGACGAAATTCTAGTGGAGCTTCTGCAAGAATGCGGATTCACAGAATCTCTCCGATAAAAATACTCGGAGATGGCAAAGAACTGCGACCTGACGGAAGAAGAACTGTTATACTGGCATCGGCTAGCCATTGAGGACGTTTGCAGGTGGGTTTCTTGCTTTCTTGCTCTTTCTTTATTGCTTCTTGATTCTACTTCTTCTCGCTTCTTAGTTTGTCTTCCGGATTTTCATTTTTTTAAATAGGTAAAATTATTTTAATTTTTAAAAGTTTAATATTTACTAGGTAAAATTATTTATTTTTCTATGAGTTATTTTATTGTTATGGTATTTTATAAAAGGTTGTTTTATTTGATTGTGGTGTTATAGAAATTGTAATGCAATCAATTTATTTTAAATAATATAAAATTCAATTAATTCTCAAGATGTGATTAAAGTTTATAATTCAAATAACTTAAATATTATACATATAAATTAAGTTCTACCATTCAAATAATTCACTATGGATATTATTTTAATAAATAACTATTGTTTTTAATTTAATTACTTAACAGTAACATATAATTTAATTATTATTTTTATAAAAAAATATTATATTAATTATATTAATATCTATTAATTCCAAGTAAAAAATACCTTAGTTTAATTTTAACATATATAATTAATACTTTAGCTTTTTTTTCAAATTAACTCTGACATTCTTTTGTGTAAAATTCCTATTTTTCAATTTATTTAAATTATATATGTTAAAATTATTTGAGTTATTTATTTATATAATATTCATATTGAATTATTTGAATAGTGGAATTTAATCTATATATATAATATTTAAATTACTTGAACTTTAAACTTTAATCACATCTAGAGAAGACTAATTGAATTTTTTATTATTTAAAATAAATTGATTGCATTACAATTTCTATAACACCACCAATCAAACAAAACAACCTATTATAAAATACAATAACAATAAAACAACTCATAGAAAAATAAATTATAAACTATCATTAACTTAGTAAATATTAACCTTATAACTTCTAAAATTAAAATAATTTTATCTATTTAAAAAAAATGAAAATCCAACTGGTAAAAGTTATGGAGCGAAACCAAGAAGCGAAAAGAAGAATCAAGCAAGCGCAAGCAATGAAGAAACAGCAAGAAAGCAAGAAACCTACCTCCAAACGTCCTCAACAGCTGGTCGTGCCAGTATAGCAACTCTTCCGGCACGTCGCAGTTCTTTGCCATCTCTGAGTATGTCGTAGAGATTGCGGAAATCCCCATTTTTGCACAAGTAATGTTCTCCTTCCTATAAACAACATAGTATTGATAACCATTTGTGCGTTCTTGAATTATCAAGATTCTAAGAATCAATAAATTATAAAGGTGACAACGAAGGATTTATTTCGCGTTCTTTTGATCTTTCTTTATCAATGAGGGTAAGAGACGAGACCTCTCTGTTAAATTAATTGTTGCATCGATGGAAGTTCTTGAATCTGCAAATCTAATGAATAATAAAAGGAAAAAAAAAATATATCTAAGTTGTAGTTTTGATCTTAAAGAATCAAAATCACATACCTAGCATATCATACAATGGTCAGAATTTGGTGAATTTGGATCTTTTAGTGATTCATCTCAATTACTCTCTAGTCCACAAAGCTTTGTTATAGGATCCATTGACAAACCAGTTTCCTCTCGTTTAACCGAAGACATAAGATCTTGACGTACCTAGAAGAATTAAAACATCTCTAAATGACCATCACATCCATCAATCCAAAGAACAAAATAAAAGACACATTTTAGAAATCCATTAGACATATATAGAAGCTTATTCCCAAAATTATATCATCTTTCTCTTTCAATATAACCCTAATCTTGATTAGTTAAATAACAAACTAAAAAACTATAAACAACCAAAAAAAGAAAACAACAAGATTAGTACTTTGCTTACCATATCATCAGCCCAGCCAGGAATATATAAAATGTATCTCATGTAATGTATTGCCCGATACATACCATTGTCCATTAATAAATGTGAGTACGTTCTCTTAATGTTGTACCACGGTGGTTCCCGCTTGAATCACAAGGGTAATAAAAACAATTTTAGCACGTAAAAATATATTTATATATAAGTTAATTATAAAAAGATTTTGCCTGATATAATATATATATATATATATAGGTTTGCAATTTGGACGTACCCCCTCAACACAGACAAAACGCATACGAGGATTTTCTTTTCCCCGTCGGCGCCCGTGAGAATTTCCAACAGTAAGCTAATTCGCTCTTGAATTCATTAGTTTGTAGAAAAAATATATTAAACAGAAATAAATGATAGTGAACTTATTTTCTTTGAATGTTTGTGCGAATGGAGAAGGACAAGGAGATTTATGGCTTACCAGTTATCAGTGCTGTACTTTGAAAACCCTAGAGTACTTTGCGAAGTCAGAAACGAGGAGCCTTTTAAATTCAACGAGTCCAGTTCCAGATGATTATGATCCGTTTTTTAAGTGTGAGTTGGGAACTATCATTGAAGGACATCTCTCCCTACATTACATAAAGGAGGATTTTATGGAGATAATGATAATGAAGGTGTACGGTGTGAAGGCCTCTTGAATTAAAGACTTGCCAGTTTCGATACAGTACCGTTTTTTAACTTGACGTGTCACCACCCTGCACACACTTACTGAATTTTAATTGATTGATTAAAATTCTGGTCTATGTAGTGGAAAAGGGAGCTTGCTTGCTTGCATTAACTATATGATCAACGAACAAGTTTCATGGAATGGCCGGTAGGTATATGCCTTTTTCAATTAAATTTAAATTAGGTTTACCTTTCTTTACACTGTAAATTAGCTCTACTTGGAAGTTCAAACTATTTTCTTTCTTTTATCTTATCCACCTTAAGCATACAAGCAAAAATATATAAAATAAAAATAAATAACAGAAAATAATCGTCAATTTATTTCTTGAAGTGATTCTTAATGAATAAATATACCTAAATTTTAATTTTTTTTAATCAACTCAATAGAAAGTTTAAATAAAAAACTAATTTGACTAATTTTTAAATGATCAATATATGTGAAAATGGAAAAAAAAATACTAGTAATAATAATAATACAATTTTCTCTCAATTTAAATAAAATCTATTTTTTCATGCGGAAAACATTTATTTTAATTTAAATAATGTCCAAATCATCTTATCGTTGAAAAGTTTGCATTAAAATCCATAAAAAAATTCAATTAGATATCTTGTACATCATGATCAAATTTAGAAATTAGTAAAAAAAAAAAAAAATAACACACACATTAAGAATATAGAAAACTATTGAGTTAAAGCACTTTGATTATTATCGATTTTGATTATTAATTAATAGAAATATTTAATTTAAAAATGAAGAAAAATAGTTTCTAAATTGGTTTTTTATTTTTAAAATATTTAGTTAATATTTATTCTGAAAAAAATTAATCTAACATAATAAAATGAGTTTTAAATTTATATAAAATAATACAAAAATAAATATGTTAATTTCATTGGAGGCAATGGCATGCATGCCAAATAAAAAAGACCGGAAAAGCAACACGGCGCGCGCAATCGCAGGTATAAAGAACGCGCAAAAGGCAAACGCAGAGAAATAGAAACACACGTTAGCTGAGAAAAAAAAAAAAAAAAAAAAAAAAAAAGAAAACAGTAAAGAAAAAAGAAAAGAGAAATTGCAGCGATCGGGCCTTTCTCGGATCCGTTTTACCGGGTCCCATTATCTTCCTGTCTAAACACATTTT
This sequence comes from Jatropha podagrica, assembly GCA_947857235.1. Taxonomy (NCBI): domain Eukaryota; kingdom Viridiplantae; phylum Streptophyta; class Magnoliopsida; order Malpighiales; family Euphorbiaceae; genus Jatropha; species Jatropha podagrica. The sequence continues at coordinate 5,453 of CANUEP010207104.1, read as the reverse complement.
CACAGCAGAGATTATTGAAGGAGGAGGAGAAAGTGTTAGAAGAAGAAGAAGAGCCGGAGAGAGATGTGGGTGTTTTACCTGATCTCGCTACCTCTAACCCTAGGCATGGTGATTTTGACGTTGAGGTACTTCGCTGGACCAGAGGTTCCTCGTTATGTCTTTTTCACCGTCGGATACACCTGGTTCTGTTCTCTCTCTATTATCATCCTTGTTCCCGCCGATATCTATACGGTAATTCTACTTCTTTTTATTTTAATCTCACTTGTTTCATTTCGTTTCATTTCTTATTATTTTGTCAAATTTGTTTGTTCAATTTCATTTCCGTACCTTAATTTACCGATCGTTTGAGGGAAGAAATATGGTTTACCGATCGTTTGAGGGAAGAAATATGGTTTCTTGGAAAATTTATAGAGGAATCCTTTAGTTTTCATTGTAGATAGGATTTGAAAATGGAATGGTCTTATCATTTTAGCTGAAGTATCATTTTAGCGAGAATTATTGATAATTTAAAGAAAACAGGAGCTAAATAGGTTCTGGAGTAACGTAGAAGACAAACATTTTGATCGTACGTAAGAGTAGTTTTTTATTCACTTTGGTTAGAATTTACTTTGTTTGATTATAAACTTGAGAAGTACTAGTGTACCTTTTCTCTTTTTTAGTTATTTTCCTCTTTTACGTGTTATTGCAAGGACTTGGATTGATTGGTAGATAACCATTACTTTCAGTTTTTGGTGTTCTTATATTAGCTTCTTGTTCTCATCATGTTCATTAAAAGAAATATGTTGTTGCAATTTTCAGTTGTGTTTTATGGTTAGGCATTTGATGTCAACAACTTTACAGGTGGCATAAAAATGCTATTGCTTTTAACATGAAAATACTGTTTTAAATTATTTATCTGTATTTTGTACATGCTAACATTCACATTATGTGCAATACATATGGGGTTTACTTGTTTTTTTTTTTTTTTAACTTGGCTACAGTTATTAAATTCTCATCACTTCCATTTTCTAGTTCCTTGTCACTTTCTTCTCCTTATGGAATCATGGTTCCTATTTGCCAGAAGAAAAAATACGCTGAAAGTTTGAATTTTTAATAGAGGATTTTGAATGGGTTTGTGGTTGATTGAAGCTTTCATTAATGTTGTTTAATCTTTTATCATATGTACAGACAAAATTTCATCTTGACAATGGAGGCATTTCTTTCTTTTGGAGTTGGTCATATTGGAGTACGTTTTTACTTACATGGTATGTAGCATGTAAGCTTATGCTTCTTTATCCTCCTCTGTGTCCTGTTAGTTATCATACTGAACTGGGAGCATCTAATATCACCTTTTGATTTTCAACAATGTTGTTATTGTTCTTTTATCATTGTATAGTGTAATAGTGCTCAAGAAGTCAAGGACACACCAATGTGGTCCTATTATTTAGTTACTGGACTCTTGTACAAAACATAGGAAATAAAATTGTTTAAATATGGATTATTTATTTCTGTCACATGCTGCATAGAATTCACAGTTCATGACAGATATGCATGAGTTGTAGTGTTCTATAAGAAGCCATTTTCCTTTTTTTAGTGCATATGCAGTACAAATTCACCTGAACTCTTACTTCATCTTATATTTATATAAAAACATGCTCAAACGCACACTCTCTCTCTCTCTTTTTCGAGAAAAAAATGGACCTTATCGATTAGCAAGATTTGCCGGTCCTTTATTTGCCAAAGAGAGACAAAGAATATATCTATATAATTGTTGAGTATCATTGTACTTGGTGATCATTTTTTTTCCTTAAGAATAATTGTAGATATTTTATTTTTTTTAGATGCACGATTCCTCATATATTAATTATGTTATCTCTAAGCAGGGCTGTGGTGCCCCTTATCCAGGGTTTTGAAGATGCTGGAGACTTCACAGTGACAGAAAGATTAAGGACTAGCATACATGCCAATTTGGTCTTCTATTTAATTGTGGGATCTATTGGGCTCTTTGGACTTATCCTTCTCATCATGATGCATAAGATAGAGTTCGTTTCTTATACCCCTAAGCTTGCTTTCTTTACTTCATATTCCTAAATTTGCGTTTTTCTGGCATTTTTTTAGATCTTAATTCATTTATTTGCTTTCACTTTAGAAGCTTCTGCATCTTTTTCTTTCATTCACATGCTGAATATATTATATTTTGTTTCTACCTTCTGTACTGAATTTATTGGGGGTTCACAACATCATGTTGGGACATAGAACAGACTGTATGTAGATATATCAATTGATATACTTTCATTCAGCACTTGAAAAAATTGGTTAGATATCATGTTTGCTTACTATGTTTATTGACAGGAGTGAAGGTGTGCTTGGTTTTGCCATGGCATGCTCGAATACTTTTGGACTTGTTACAGGCGCGTTTCTTCTTGGTTTTGGCTTGAGTGAAATTCCCAAAAGCCTATGGAGAAATGCTGATTGGACAACTCGCCAAAAAGTTCTTTCTCATAAAATTGCCAAAATGGCGGTGAAGCTTGATGATGCTCATCAAGAACTTTCAAATGCTATTGTAGTAAGTGTTTTTTTAGAGCCCCAACCACTACCCAAAACAACCAAATTTATGAATAATATTTTATCAATTGCATTTACCAATATTTGAAGGAGCATATGTGTTTATTTTCTGCAATTGACTAAGGTTTTTTTTTTTTCTTCTTATTTTTAAGCTAATAGAAAATTATTCCTTGTCTTGGTTGCTCTATAGTTCTTCCTTCCTTCCCCCTTCCTAATCATGAGCACTTCATTGTATGGTCTCCATGAACCTTTTTTTGAAAGATTTCAATGCATTGAAGCTAGTGCAAGTTTCAATAGTTGTGATAATTTCAAATAGGACCTGTATATATGCTTGCTGGTCATGTTTCCTTCTTTGATATGAAACATACGTGTTTCAATACCACAAAGTAATACTTAATTGATGTAGGCAATCAATATTGATATCGTGTGGTTTTTTATATTTTCTTTTATATTTTTTTCGCTAAGATATTTCTATGAGTTCTGTCATTACATTTATTTTCTTTTTCAGTGAGATCTTTTTTTTTCCTTGTCACAAAAATTAAGTGGTGTATGTTAATGCAAAGTGATGTTGCAACTTCCAGCAAATGCAAAGCACCAATTCTTGCGCAGGACATCTAGGAACAACTTGGATTTATAGAAATTCGGACTAGGGTTTGGATTTTTATAAATCAGGAATTAGGGTTATAAATTGATTTGCTAGATTTCTTTTTCTTTAGAATAAAACAAAAATGAAAAGTTATACAAAGAAAAATGGACTACTAGCTTAAAACTGTATGATCTAGAGGTCACTCCGATCAAGCAAGCATGACATTTTATAGGAGTAGAATTCATCATAAAATCAAACCAAGAGCATAGATTCTGGAATTTTGTTGGCTGAAATCTTAATTTTAAAGCATCACCAGCAGGGATGTTATTTATAGACCCAAACAAACCCTAAATCATTAAAGGTAAAAGGCTTCAAAGCTTCCCAATCCTCTTAAGGATTTGGACCCATTAAAAAAAAAAAATTTAAGATTAATAATATTAGCGCAAGTAATAAGGACTCTACATATGATTATAAAATTAAATTAAAAACTCCCAAAGAAATCTAGACAGATTTTCTGGCAAAGCTGGAAATTACAAAATTTCCCTTGAGAACCTGGTGCTTATTTACTTAATATGCATATAAATATAACTCAAGAGGAATTAAAAGATGTGCTTAAATTAGCCAACTAAAACCTATATAAAATGTAGAACATAATTCTAAAATCCGAGTCTTTGAATTTGAATTTTCTTGATATCCTCTAAAACCTATATGTGTTTGAATTTAGACAGGTTTTTACAAAATAAATTGCACTTTCAGCACCTATTGTTTCAGAAAATGTATTCTCATACAACTATATAGGTGAACAATTCACTATTTTGTCTTAATTCCGATGGGAATTTGAAACTTTTAGTTTCATCATTTCATATGCATCAAGGTGGTTCATCTAATCTGATTCCTGTCTTTTTGCTTGCTTTCTTGCTTTCTCAATTTATTGCTTATGCTTTCCCTCAATAGGTTGCTCAGGCAACATCCAATCAGATGTCCAAGCGTGACCCTTTGAGACCTTACATGAATGTCATAGATAATATGCTAGCTCAAATGGTATCTCTCTCTCTCTCTCTCTCTCTCTCTCTCTCCCCACTTGTTAGGTAGGCCATCTTTCAATTTTATGCAATACTATGTTCTTTTTGCAGTTTAGGGAGGATCCATCCTTTAAACCACAAGGTGGCCGATTGGGAGAAAATGATATGGACTATGATACGGATGAGAAGTCAATGGCAACGCTTAGGCGTCATCTTAGGGGAGCTCGTGAAGGTTATTATCGTTATAAAAGGTAAACTAGTAGATATATATTCATTGAAGAAGAATTCATTAGGAGTTATTCTCACCATCACTGATATTTAGGTATTTGCTTGATACCTTCATATCTTCTTATTTCTGTTGTAGCAATAATGACTGTTGCATTTATACTTTTACCCTGTCTCTAGGCTGTGCATTTCTGTTGCTACAATTTCTGTCTGCTTCTTTTAGTGAATGTGCTTTACTGTCCTTCAAGTGCTATTAACATCAGATCATGAACTCTTTCAGCACATAATTTTCAATTTCTGCCGATGGCAAAGACGTCTCAGTGTTCTATGATTCACAACATAAAAGAGTATTCTTGTATGTAATGCCCATAATTTTGAGAATGTTCCAGATTTGTGTTTTTCTTGCCTCTTTGAAGTCTTTGATCGTTAGTATGAAAACTGCTAGTTCATTTCTATTGCATTTCTAGGTGAATGAAACTTTTGAGTGACTTGTGATTTTATGGTTTTAGCTAATGCTACTTCTTCAGTTTGGAAGTGTGATTTTATGGTTCTTCACATTCATTTAATTTATTTTTTGCAGTGAGTATATGACCTATGTCTCAGAAGCCCTTGAACTGGAAGATACAATTAAAAATTATGAACAGGCCAGTTCAACTGGATGGTTTGCTCCTAATTGGGAATCCTGTTTTCATTTTGTTCTTTGTATCTATTTTCCAAGTTGTCTGGGCAAAGACCTTATGTCTTCATATGCTATTGCGTCAGGAAATATATTTCAAGCTTCAGACCTTCTCGAACTGGTAAATTGGGGTCCCTCTTTGATACAATTGGTAATCACTGCTTCAGTTAACTCATTTATTTTTATTATTTTTAATGTTGCACTGCATGAGGATTGATTATGAATTACTTTTTAAAACAATTTAATTCTTCTAATGATCTTATTTAGAGGTGGAACCGGGAATTCAGTGTTTTTTTTTTGTTTGCTTATTTTATATATATATATATATATATATTTTTTTTTTTTTTTTGGGGGGGGGGGGGGGGGGGGGGGGGGGGGGGGGGGGGGGGGGGGTGGAACA